>KZ308507.1:214651-237430 GCA_000376725.2 Ladona fulva
CGGCGAAAGTAGACACAGATGTACCGACCATTTCGTTTCGGCAAAAGATAACCCGTAAACAGGTGGAGGTATTTGATCATTACATAATTCTGAGTAAATATGTTGTAGGTTACAATTAGACAGTTCTGGTAATAGTTCTTTTCTTATATGGAAACTAATGTCGCAAGAACTTCTTCCCAAGCGTGTTGTAAGCCTTTTCATGGCAATGCTATGAAATTGCATGTAGGAACGTGATCATCTTCGGTGCATCTTTTATTCGACGAGGGAATGCAAATGTTTCATAGATAAATCGTATTTGCTGGAATTTCCGCCTCGAGAGATATTAATTATGCTTTTGAGAGGACATCAGTTGTCATCGGCGTCGATCGTAACGAGAGAGAGAGAGATTGATGCTTGTTTCAGAACCGCGGGATGAATCCAGATGCAATTACTCCAGAATGCTGCTTCACCCTTCTTTCTGTCCCTCTCTCTCCCTCTTCATAAACCCTATTCCATCCAATTCTCTGAATTATTTTTCCTCACTCGATGCATTGTTTGGAAGAAAAAAGAAACTTTTCACCTTCGATATCTCCCGAATAGTGGTTATAACTCTCAACCCTTTCCAAAATCCTGCTTACTTAGATTTCTTATAATCCGTCAAATTATTTATATCCATTTTCACTCCTTAGAGCAGTGGTCGCGAATCTTTCATTACCTGCCGCCCACTGTTGCACTCTTGTTAACCCTCTGTCAGTCACGCCGTTCTGTTCAACTCGAATACTTTTTCGGGCCTCGTTTCTTTCTGGGTGGTCCCATGAACCATGGGCCAGAGTCTGTCCCTTTATTACACTCTTCGTTAAATTTTAAAGGCGTCAGCAGCTTCTTTTTTTTAAAGTTTTTCGTTGACTTGCTCTACTTTTGTTTCAAGTAACGTACACATAGAATGATCCATAATATCGTTAAGAGATATCTTTCAGCTCTTTAAGTACTCTCTGCGTGTATATCAATGTATTAGAATGAGTGTTAAATATTTAGAAGTTACATTTGATAAATTTACAAGATAACTCATTACACATGTAACAAGCTAAACTTCATAAATTACNTTCTTTTACAAAATTAAATTAGAAACAATTGTCCTATGAAATCAAGAGAAATGCCTAAAGAAAGGAAAATGATCATAGATTCTTATTTTAATCGTGAAATCTATATGTATAAAGCAGAAATTCTGAGGGTTTGTGTGTTTGTGTGTCTGTGTGTCTGTTTGTTTGTCCGCGATTGGAGTTCACACCGTTTGTCCGATTTGCATCAAACTTTGTGTACGTGTTCTCCGTGAGCCGGAAGGAAGTACTGTCAACTTTTCATTCGTAAAATTAGCTGGGTTTGAACCAAGATCGTTCAGATAGATTTCCATAAGAAACACATGTAAAGTTCGATTTTATCGGGTACAGACTTTATTTCTTTTGCAAAATTAAATTAGAAAGAATATTCGTATAAAGTCAAAATAAGTACTAAAAGAAGGGAAGTTGAATACAGATTCTTATTATTGTCGTAGAATAAAGCTTTCGTTTCGAATTTGCGAGAATTTAGATAAAATATGCGAATACTTTGTGAAATTTTGTGGTTGTAAACAACCGTCCCCCTGACGACCAATTCGAATGTTGATTTCGAGTTCATGCATTTTCCCATAAGAATGCATTTGTATTTTGGCCCATTTATAAGAAAATGACGATATGAAGAGGATGAAAATTTTCAGAGATTTTNATAATATCGTTAAGAGATATCTTTCAGCTCTTTAAGTACTCTCTGCGTGTATATCAATGTATTAGAATGAGTGTTAAATATTTAGAAGTTACATTTGATAAATTTACAAGATAACTCATTACACATGTAACAAGCTAAACTTCATAAATTACAATTAGATCGACATATTTTTGACATTTGGTAGAAAGAAGACCTGTTGTAGGGTATACAACGCGCGAGTGTTCGTGTTATGATTTTAAGTGCCACTGACAAAAGGTTAGCAGTAAAATCTCTCTGATCTCAATAGCTTAATTTAGCGCTCGTGAAAGTAACGCTAGTAATTGTATTTATAAATATGTATAATTTTTGTAGATGCAATTAATTTCTATGAAAGAGCCACTCGAAATTTTCTAACATTGTTACATCACTGTTACTATACCTTTATCTTCCCGTACTATAATCTAACCAGACGCCTGAAAACCTAAATCATCCACTAGTGAGCGTTAGGGACCATGTTGGCGAATACTGCTCTGGAGTGTCGTGACAGCATTATTCTTTTCTTTCGGAAGACGAGGTACAAGGAAATTCACTATTTCTCATCAGCATAGCTCCTGCTCTTCCATGAATTCTGTACTTTAATTGCTTTCCGGTTGCGCGTTGCATCAATTTGTCAATATTGTCTCATGTCATTATATAAACAGGTATGAATTTTTACCCGTGCTTTCTTCAATTTCCTTTTATTTCATGATATTACTTCGTCTTTATATTTGCCTCTACATAAACTAGCTGTTAGTATTCTATATGCTTAATTTAATTCTTCATCTTTCACGACTTTTCTGATCCCCTCTCTACCAATATAAATTGCGCAACTATATTTCTTTCTATTACGATTTTTGGATTACCTAATTCTCTTCTGTCATGCGATTTTTTCTCTTTCATTTCCTATTTCTTAACACACCTCCGTTCTCACACCTTTGCAATCTTAGGATTCTCTTTCGCCGTTCTCTTTTTTCATATTCGCTCTATTCCGCTTCCTTTGTCTTACTTGCAACTGATTTTATTTCCCTTATTTTCTATTTATACTTCAACCAGTTCACCTTGTTGCGATGATCTTGAAAATTACCGCATTGGTTAAAATATCTCATTTTATTACATAAAAGGAAGTCTCTCCATCAATTGCGCTTCCTTTCGTTGAATAGTTTTCCATTTTTCATCCTAGAAGCAATCTGAATCCCTGCTAGATCACCTTCAGCTCGGAAGTAACTTGATTGGGGTTAGCGATTGGCCTGTATGATGACTGAGAATATCGCTAGGAATGTTTCTGTACGCGGATTATATATCTATTATGTTTCTGATTACAAAGAGAAAATTTGAGGATTACTGATCTTTAGGAATCAATGTATTTTGACTTCTATCATCAAATTTGGGATATTTATAATTTTCCAACGGATTTCTCTCCCTTCTTGAGGAAATTCAAGATAGAAAATTTGTGTTCCACGAGAATTTTTATTTCTTATTTCTGTATATTTTCTGGTATATTTCTTCTATCGATTGCAATTGAATCTTCAAATTTCATTTATACGATTTTTTTGCACATTTGCACTTTGTCAATGAACCTGCTCCTAACTACTGAGCACATTCCTTACATGAATGATGACAAGGCAATTGGTTCTAAATGGCCACTCCTTTTGAAGTTTATCGGTCCACTCCTGCGAAATACAACAGAAGATATTCGAAGCTTTTCACTCAAATATTTAAGCTCTGCTTTTATCCGCGAAACTACAAATGCTGCGAATATGCCTTGAAGTCTTTTATACTACCAACCCTTTGTGCCTTGTCCAGTTTCAAAGGTTATGCTTTATGATATTTGTAATTTAATTACATACTCAATGTTGAAGGTAATGAAAATCAGACTTTTACCATTGCCACAGAAAGTTTATTCTACAACCATGGTGTAGAATCATTGGGTCATTTTCACCCAAGATCCTAGGGGTCGAAACCATGATTGCAGAATGACTTTCTGTGGTCATACTGAATGTCATAGTGATAATTTATAGGTTTCTTACATATATTATACACGATTCAAATTGAACTACGTGTGTGTTCAACCTCAGATTAATCCACGACTTTCTATTTTCTCGTTTAACGACGAAGTATGGCGAGTATTTTTTCACTCGGTTAATGATATGTAGGCGGAGTAAAATACGACTCTACAGGTGTGTAACAGGTCGTAAATATCTTTTCTCTCACATATTCATCCATTACAGTCCCTCTACTACATTCTCTTTCCCACTATCTCCTTTTATCTCACTCCACAATAGGTCGCGAACGCACGTCAGAAATTCCAGAATCTTTTCCTTAGCTTCCTCTTGTTTTAGCTATTTCACTATTCACGGTCTCTTCAGACGACTGCGTATCATGGAAGGTCGACTGTTTTGTAAGTTTTGAAATGGATTCCTCATAATTTATTACGCCGCTTGTTGTTTCCCGTAGAAGAGAATCGGTCGAGTTTAGCATATTTATCTTTATGGAGAAGGAAGCAAACTTCTGCGTATACGTGTCTCCGACTGCTAAATTCCATACCTGGAGAATTTTCTTGTATTTTTCGATTTACCTAAAAGTTCCATTGACGTGCTTGGGACTGTTTCCTAGAAGAATCAGAGTAATTACGGAGATTTGATCAGATCATTGATTTCCCCGATATTACACGAAGTTATTATAACAAGAAAGTTACATAGAATTTGCAAAGTGTGCCATAATTAAAGAGTTGTTTCTTCATCCTTTTAGAAAAGTTTGAAGTTAAATTAACAAATGTATATCGTTATAGACACACAGCATTATCCAACTTACAATTCTGAATAATTGTGTTTAATTAAGTCTGCCTAAGTACTCGTTGTAAACAGAATTGAGATTTCAAAATCATAATAACAGTTGGTAAGGACATGCTGTGTTTTAATAGATATCACTTTTATTAAATGTAGATGTAAATGTTTCCCCATCCAGGTTTAAGCCTTATTTATTATCCTTACTACTAAAGATTTTTTTAATATTCGTAATGAATTGTATAAAGGAATGGCAAACTACCTCACTCCTCATTTTGCCTAGTTTCCTCAGACCCTTCTCCAAAGCTTTTCGTATTTGATGGTGGAGGGGGCTTTAAACCAGCTCTCGGAGTGAAGACTTGTACAGTGAATTGTATCCGAAATCCATATTTGGTGCACCTCATTTTATCCATTAGTTTATCAGTATACAATTTATATATACATTTATCAGAATCCTTTTTTCCTTCTTTAATTATAAATTCTTGATTTTTCTTTTTTTATCTAAGTAAACTGTTATCAACTTACTCTTATTGAGAATTTATGATAATTTTAACATATTTATTATTTATATTTGCATTAGTAAGTGTTACAGTGTTTAATACCGGTAAAAGCCGGTAAAAAATAGTTTCTTCGAAAGTTACAGTTAAAATACTGGTACAGTACGTTTCCTGAATTCAATACATCCCCTTCCAGTAGAAATTTTCCTAAAATTAATTTTTTCCTAATTATTTCACATAGGTACAGTACATATTGTACGTACTTCGTATATACGTTATAATACGTGTCTTTAAGAATAAGAAATATGCATAATTGTTTGTTTCTTATTCCTTCTTCTTCTGATCGGTTTCTTCTATCTCTATATTCTGTATTTTTATCTATTTCTACTGTGTCTACATAAAACGATTATGGGTTGGACCAACTAAAAGACTTAACCTCAATTGCGCGCTTGCAAAGAGGTAATCCTGTGTATTGTAACTTTGTCTGATCTTTACAGACCCTAGTTATTTTGCAAACCCGAGGTTTACTTTATATCCAACTTCCGTGAAATAAATACGGCAACAGCCTTTTCATGAGAAATCTTTTGTATGATATCCATATGCATGGGTTGCATAAGAATCCTTTTTCTTGTTGTGTTGAATACCTCGATCATTACTCCCATAATAAAAATTCGAAGCGGTGTTTCAATACAGATTCAGCGATGAGGAACTCCCAATTGCTCATTAATTTCATGCCTCAATCCTAGCTTGATTTCTTAACCGGTAAAATGACCTCAGCTGTCGACGCACCTTAAACCTACTATTACTAACACTGCTACCAAAATCCCAGAGATTAGCTCATATGGGTAGGTTATAAGTAAGGAAATTGTATCACGACAAAGTGGCTCGTTTAAACAATGAGACAATTAGCTCCCTCATTATGACTCTTCGCATGTATTGTTACCGAGGTATTTCATCGGAAAATTTATTCAGTCATAAACCCGTCATCGATTGGAAGGAATGTGTCAATGGTAATTTTAATGGGCGATTTTCCTCATTAATCATGAGAGTGCTTGCAATTTTTCACACTCATTCGCAGAGGTAGCCTTGTTCCTCCATCCAGGTGAGCTCGAAAGACGAAATTTCAAGATATAACAATTTCCGATAAACACAAATTGGCGGAAAATCCCCGAAGAGAGAAATTGCCCGAATCATTACTCCCCTCTCCTTCTGTGAATCCTAGCAGGGATTTGTATCGATCGCTAGCTGGATGGCAAACACTTTCGCGATAGGAAAAGATCCGAATTACAGATAGCGGCGGTGATTTACATCGAGTCGTGAGAGGAAATGAGTTCCTTGCCTTTCTGACGATTTAATCTCGTAAACCTAAACGTGCCTATATATCTCGTATCCGCGATGTCTTTAGAAACGGCGAATTTTCTCTTTCGCTATCCGAATTTCTGCGAAATCAGAGATTTCTCGCTGTTTGAGAACCGTAGGTTTTCTCCATTCGTCGGTATTTTGCTGCAACCGCTGCCCTTTTCGTGTGCCGTTTGCTTATTGCTGAGGGCATAGAAAATCCACTCACTTCGATAACACTAAGCTTGTTTGGTAGTTTACATGGAGAAAAATTTAATGTTCCGTAATTATATATTGCATGGCAAGAGAATTCTCATCAAATTTATTCCAATTTAAGAAAACGTATCGAAACGAACGAAACCAAACTCATTAGAAATATGTCAAAATCGATCAGTTTTATTGTTAAAACAGGGAAACGGACACGCTTCGTCTGTTTAAGCATAACGCATTTTCTTTTTTGATCAGCAAGTGAAGAGTAACTTCTGTAGACTCATTCCTCAGCTTCGATAACTATATGGTAAGCGTGCTAGCTTTGCAAAACGGGATAGGGCTTAGTTGTCTGTGTACTTGTCATAAAATAGGTATATGTAAGTTTGGTTTCTTTTGGCCAAAATTCTCTAAATAAAGTCGTCATATCCAGAAAGAAAACAACCTTGTAATTTCCACAGATAAATATTTATTACAGCAAATTTCGTCTACCTTCCAGGCACCTTCAGGTCTATTATGTCCCGGTCTAGAACGTGGATGAAACAAGTCGTAATAAATATTTATTCTGTGGAAATTAAATGGTTATTTCTGTAAATGGCACCTTTTCACAACGTTGAACCTGACCACATCAGATTTAAATGGTCGTAATTATTATATATCAGGCTTTTTTCATTTCCGTTTTTCCTTGGACATTTTCCTAGATGGCATTCCTTAACGTGCAAAGTCACCTTTAACCTTTCCTTCATAAAAAATTATTTAATTTTAGGCGACGATGAATGAGAATGTATCCTGTTTTCATTCGATTTCCGATTTCCCTTCGAGAAGGTCTATTTGAAATTCCATTCGGCTTGGAAGAAAATAGCAATTATATAGCTTCAATTATGATTCTTCTATAAGTTCTCTATTTGATAGTCACCCAGTAGCGTTTATCAGGAATCTCTCCACAGTTTTAACAACAAACAATATAGTATCCTTCATCTTTAAAGATGTATAAGTGAAATGATGTTTTCAGCCTTGAAATGGCTACTTTACAGTCATCCTCATCGATGACTCTTTCCAGAATGTATTATCCGACCATTTGCATCATGTCAAAGTCGTTGAAGATATCATTCATCATAATTCTGTCTTGACATTCTACGGAAAAAAGTCTGTAACTAAGTTCTTTATACATCCCTTAGTATTTTATTTTTACTTAAAAAAATCCGTTAACTAAGGTGAGACGTGCCAAGGAAATCTTTACGGAAGGGTCATTAGTGTTAATTATTCAGTCTACTGAATAAGCCGATTACTACGTTTGATAAACGATAAAGAATACTAAGAGTAATGTAAGTAAAGGATGATAAGCGAAATGGCTCTAATGGAGCTACTAACTCATTGAAATGCCTTATCCTCAGACTTTTATTTGGTAAAAATACATTTACTACTATTACAGTCTCAAATTTCTTTAATCGTGCTAACATATGTGTACATACGTACATCGTGTTCATAGAAGCCCATACGATGTATGAATCGTTTATGATGGAGTCGAGTTACTTGGAGTTTATTCTGAGTAATACTGTCAGTCAAACTATCCCCAAAAGCTCTGCTTATGTGAGTGAAGTGTCATACTTGAACAGCTTAATGAGTTACTTATTAATAAAATTCTGTTTATCGATACTAGCAGTAATGAATATTTTTTTATAATATTTATTTTATTGAATAATGAGTAATTTACAAGGATAAACAGGTGTGAAAATAGCGACATGACTAGGTCTCCCACTCTCTTGGGAGGATAGATACCTGTCCGAATATCTGACCTATTTTTTAGTCCAGTTATGTCGCCATTTTCCCCACCTGCTCATTCTTGGGATTCAGCCGCACGGCTTTCCGTGCTTAGTTATTTTCCTTTCCAACTTCCAAGGAATTTATGATTTATATATCTTAGTATCACACTATATGCACATAGAAACTATTGTGCTTGTTTCGGCAGTCTTTGAGTTGAAGTTGTACCACTCCAGTCTTTGATATTTTGCTACCAATCTGTTGTTCTTCTTCCCGGACTCCTTTTACCATGGATCTTTCCCTATATTATAAGTCCCAGGACCTCATACTTCATTCCTCTCTTAATGTGATCCAAGTATTTTATTTTCCCGCATTTTATCTGCTTGATAAGCGTTCCTTCGGACTTGGCCATTTTGGGAATTTCCTTGTTGGACGTTCTTGTGATCCAAGATATCTTAAGCTTCCTTCTGTAACACCACATCTCCATTGCTTCCTATCTGTCTAACTGCTTCTTGTTGAAAGTGGCAGCTTCCAGACCATACATCAAGATTGGATAGATGTAGCATTGAACCATATTTTGTCTCATTTCTAAACATATCTGTCGCAGAGTAAGCTTCTCAAGTTTTGGAACGAAGCTCGAGCGTAACCACATCTCATTTGTATTTCCTCATCAAATTCTAATATTTCTGTGATGTAGCATGCCATGTATTTAAATTTATCAACTCTTTCAAAATTCCATATCTTATTGTAATGGTAACTTGGTTGAGTTTCTTCTTATTAATAACTATCTACTTAGTCTTCTTTACATTATGCTATAAGTCATCCCAGCCTCTTTCAGCCTATCGAGTAAGCGCTTGAGATCCTGACTTCTGTCCGCAGCAATAGCAGCATCATCTGCATATCGGATATTACTGATTAACCTCCCATTGATCAGGATCCTCAAGACAGGTAAGAGGTTGCTGATTTAAAGACATGTTCTGCATTAAGTTTGAAAATCAAGGAGGACAGGTTACATCCTTTCCTGACTCCAAGTTTAACGTCGAAGTTCAAATTGTTATCACTTTCTTCAAGGACTAGCTCTGCTTCTTGATACCAATAGAGGTTCTTTGTTCTCAAATCATTCCTATCAACTCCAGTGTTTTGTAGTACTCCCATTAACTTATCATGATGAACATTGTCAAAGGTCTTCTCGTAATCGATAAAATAGACGACGGTATTATTATTCATTTCTCTGTTGTTTTGTAAAAGTACACTCATTGCAACCAAAGCCTCCCTGGTTCCAAAGCACGGACGAATATTGCGTGTCAGGCAATTGGATTTCACATTTCAGCCTAATTCGTTGATGAACAATTCTCAAGAAGATTTTTAATAGATGACTCATTAGGCTTATTGTTCGACAGCCTCGGTATATCACAAGGACAGCCTTGGTATAAGCACAAAGGTAGATTTTAGCCATTCCGGTGGGATTTCTCCAGAGCTATAGATTTTAATGAATAACTCAGTTAACACGTTCACTGCGGATACCTCCATTTCCAATGCATTTATCACTCCAAAGGTGGAGTGATCCGCAGTGGGCGTGTTAAATTCCTAATGTTCTCATCGTCAAGGTATCTAATTATCTACCCTGGAATCCTATCTGCTCCAGTGGCATTTCTTGGTTGTATTAACTTCATTTCATATTTTACTTCGGACTCAAGAATGGGTGAACTATCTCTAATTGATCATCTTGACTCGGATTATTACCTCTTGTATCTGAAAGAAGCTTATTTAAGTACAGTTTCCTTATACTTTCTTATTACTTATATTACTCGTATATAAGTATTACTTATTAATTTCTCTTATTCTCGTGTATACTTTAATGGCGATGGATTATTCAACGTATCTACATTTCAACATATTCAATCATGCTATAGTTTACTGTAACTCTTAGCTTTCAGTCTTTTGATTTGAGCATCATGAACAGGTGATCCTGATGTACATATGTTGATGATTTTGTTTTTTCTTTGTCCTCAACTCAACCTAAGCTCTAAATGATACTAAAACCAATAAAATAGGGGGACCTCAACGTCTGATTATTTTTCAAGGAATTTTCGTTTCCTCAACATAATGATGTATTTATTAATTTTCAACTATAAATATACCTGTGAAATTTACTAGTAGATGTTGTTATTCTAAATACTAGTTAAATATGATTGCCCGGTGTGGTAAATTTCGGATGACCTCTTAAAAAATTATGCTTACAGTTACCAAGTGATATAGATACTTGGGATGAGTTATGAGGAAATATTAAACGTTACTTTCTAGACATGCCACGAGAAAAAGGAGAATTTCTGGGAATATTCACTCTTTTAACTTTTGCAATAGTATAGCGTTCCGTAAATACATGGCCCATGCGTTTAAGTCATTAATGGAGTTAGCATTGAAAGCATTTCCCTACAGCTATTATCAAAAGAAGAGTTAATTATCGGTCACACATGGTTTCCATTATTGAGGAATGGCACAGACCTAAGTTATAGCCTTCATTATTTTTCTTCCTCTTGAAAAGTCAGCGACTACTTTACATGTTATAGGTCTTCTTTAATTAAACGGGTAAAAGACCAAGAAAAGTTAGAGAAACAGTTGAATCATGAATGTCCGTCACAGTGCTTCATATTTCGATACTTAGTCGTATTTACTATTGTCCTATTATGCTTCCTTCCTTATTCTCAGCTCCGTCGGTTCACGTTGACCTTTCCTCCTAATTGTGGTAATTGCTCGCAATGCATTGTCTCCTATTCTCTTGAGTGCTATGCATTGATTGTGATACGTGCTCTCCCCGTATCCCATCACGTTCCCACTCCTCTCTAGCGACGGTATGGCTAGCCGTTCTGGAGCACTATCTTTATCAAGATCTCCTGACGAAATCATTCCACACCGCAGACTATGCACAGATAGGTATGCGAGAATGCATTGGCGATCTAGGAACGTAGCCTCCGTTGGAAAATGTGAAAGGTGGAAAGAGCAATGAATGATCTAATGTCGCATTCTGTGTTTCATTAAGGCAGAGGCTAGATCACATTAGAACTGAGAAGCAGGAAATAGCATTCAGTTATTTGATGTAAGAGTTAAGGATAGATAATTAAATACGTCACCCATAATTAGAGTTTGAATATAATAGATCTATTCGTTTCAGTTGAAGCTGTCCACTAATTCCCTCATCATTTATTTTTCTAAATTAACGCAAAAAATTGGTTCGTCATTAAGTTTAAACATTATGTTTTAATTACTTGTTTGATAATTATAATCGAGAAAATGTTTTGCATTGATGACGCATCAAAGGAAATTGTTAAAAGGTTAAAAGGGGACTTCACGAATTCATGTAAAGTTTTGGAGAATTACCACATTTACCTTTTTTTTATGAAAATAATAACCGCTGAATGTTGGGATTCATAAGATTCATGCCTAAAATCATGGAGGGAATACGGAAAAGGTTAGTAAAATCCTTGGTATGAAGTGATTTGCTGTATGGATGTGAAACGTGGACCTTTATAAAAGAGGACATCAAAGTAATAGCGGCTTTCAAAATGCGGCCGTGGCGTAGAATAGGAAACGTAAATTGAAACGACAGGAAAGCAAAGGCATTGGTACTAAAGATGATTGCAGAGGAGAGGGTTTTAAATGAAATAATTAAGCAACGCCAGAGGAATTGAGTGGGTCGAATATTAAGTGTAGAGGAATTGCTAAGACAGGAATTGATGGGAAAATATATATGGGAAAACAAAGATAAAAGACTTAAGATGACTTCACGGGTGGGGTAAGTTACAAAGAAGCGAAAGAATTGGCATTGAACGGGAATATTAAGGCACATGAACCTACCGAAAGGTAGAGTACGCTTATGGACGTTCCTAAAATCTTCTGTAATTTTTTCGGTTGGCACATCTAAGACCAAATTGTAGAATGGTTGAAACTTTTTTTATTTTAAGCATGAATACCTTCTGGAGTCGCTCGATCTTTCGGAAGGGCAACATTTATTCTAATGAGAACCCTTGGAATATTCCTGGAGATCGTCATCACACAAACTAGTTGTCCCAAAAACAGGAGAAAAAAGCAATGCTTTTTCCATTCATTTTAAGAATGCGACGAGTGACTTGTGCAGATATTTTTCTTGGAGCGACGTGCTTTTAATCGCATGCTCTCGTTCGATTACAGCATGCCATCCCAGAGGCGGAGAAGTTCAACGTACTCATGTACAAAGATGCCAAAAAAAAAGAAATCCGAAAAAGCGGGGGCGGTTAGACGAGGCGGTTGGATGTCGCATGTGTTGTTCTACCGGTCGACGACTCCGATAATTGTCAAATGCACGAAAGATATCGGCTCTTGAAATTTATTATCGACGATTTGAGTTCTCAGTCACGTGGTGGACCGTCATTCGGTAACACTGACGCGCTCCGAATCGGGATTCGGTGATTCTTTCTTTTTTCCCATGCCACGTAACCAAATCACGCGCATTGCTCGAAGTTGGCCCATGTCTTCTAACGTTTTCGGCCTCTTTGCAGTTGGAATAAAATAAGTCCGAAATGTTCCGGTCCTTCCTTTGAAGTTCATCCCTTCGTTTCAGTACGTTGTCGTATGAGAATGACTTCCTTTTACGGAATTGGCTATTCATTGGATACTTTACCTTTAAAAACATACAATAATGCTTATCAAAGAGAAATGTGCTTACCTGAACGCTTATGACTTTCTAGAGAAACAATGTAAATTCATGTGGTAATTCGTGAAAGTAAGTTCGTATCATGCTTTATCCAAAAACTAATTGTTTGAAATTTCCGTAAAAATATTTTCAACTCACTTATATCGACCTTTGCATGGGAAAGACTGCACTCAAAACAAGAAGTACTTATTGTAAACATTCAAATGAAGAAAGTATCTAAAAAATAATTTTTGGATTTTATACTTTTTATCGATCGCTTATTTTTAAATTTCTTGATTTTTCCATTTAATACATATGTTGAGCAGTATTTACTATGAATATAGATTGATGGGTAAGGTACGATATTTATATATACGATTTATACGATCATTAGCATTAATAGAAAGATCTTTATTTAAAGATATTGACATTAAAGATGACATATAAAAATATTTAATTGAATTTTAATATGGAATTGAGACTATTGAAGTATCAAGAATTTAAAAATTATTTCTTCTGAACAAAAATACCGAGGAAATAATTGTTTTCTTAATCTGCGTTTGTTATGTAAATTTTATACGTAATCGTATTTATGTTTCTCGATATTTCATGTTTAAGGTTTGGAGTTTACTGAATCGATTTTTACGGACAGTTCTCGTTTTATTTGAACCTCTCAGGTAGCTTTTTCTGGTAAAAAGTAATAAAGTTGGCTCGCTTAAAGAGATTTCATTGAAATAAATTATAAACGAAACGTTCGTTCGATTTTCTGTGGCGGACCACAGGTGCGAAGTGATCTCAGCTGTCGAAGCAATTTAAAAAATACTACTACTATGAAACATTCATAACAGTAACACATCAGCAGATGCTCGAGTGACTTCTTTCACAATATTTTTCTCGCCTTAACTTTCTTCACCTTATTCTCTTTAAAATTCGACCTATCGATTACTCTATCCAGTTCGAGATTCAGCTGTCACAAGAAACGAACAATTCTGTTAAATCTTCGTCCGAAGGAAACGACCTACAGTAGAAAAAGGTAGACAAACATTATCTTAAAAGGCGTGATATCAAAATATTCATTGAGAGAAAATTCCAGATGTTAGTCACTGATGTAATAGCTACTTGTACAATATTGTATGGATTGAGAAAGAAATTAACTTGGATTTCTGCTTCTAAATGTTTTCCATTCATTTCTTGTCCTTGAATTAATTGCTTTAATCGACTTTGTATGCAGAAAGTCACCGCAGAACTTGAATTCCATAAGTCTGCCATTCGTTTAATGGTATGGTATGAAAGAGTAAAACGAGCGCCCCGGTTTTAAACTGTTTTATAATTACTACAATTATGATGTGATCGTTCTTCTTGTGTCGTTTTAATGGTTATTATTGACGTCATTTTCCAAGGGTTTACCGATATATTTTTAAACCTATGTTTGGGGTTTTAATGGTGGAAATCGATTTGATCACGTGGCCCCACACGTGCCGCATAAACCTTGAGCGATTGATGTTTTCCCACCGAAAACTTTCGGCTTGACGAGCGCTGTCACGAGCCGCTATTAACGGGCGTCATTTGCAATAATCTGTTCGACATATGGGACTGATATTTCCCGATTCTTTTCATCTCATGCCATGCTTCATTTCGTACAACCGATTCGAAGGCCTTGAACCAATAGCACGTAAACCTCTTCCGATTAACAGCGAAAGTTCGTTTAAAACCCTTTTTAAATCTAGCATAAAATGATGTCTTCATAATAGAAAATTGAGAATATTAAGAACTAAAACTCTCGGAGCTTTTATTGGGAAAGAGATTAGAACTACCGAGTTAACATTTCTGTATCTTATATTTTGTACTTTATATTTTTTATTAATTTACACTTATTTTGCTATTTTAATTTTAATTTATAAACTAAGTATATCCTGGTTTTAAGAGCTGAAACTGATTTTTACGAAGCTAAAAATATTGTCATCATACATGTGAGAGAGAGTGTGTGTGGAATTAGCGAACTTTATGTTTCAGCTCCCTTTTACCAAGTGCTTTTCTTTATTTTAAGCTGATTATGCACTGGGATAACATGCCAACTTTATGCTTTACTGAGAGAAAGGAGAGACACTAAAATAATGTAGAAGTTTCACAAGTGTATTCTCTTACGTTCGTATTCTGAAAAGGATGATCAGCATTATATATTTACATGAAAGGAGCTAAATCAAATGTCCTATCGAAGATTATTATTTTTCTATTTTATATGTTAATTAGGAGACGAACTTAACCACCTTTGTACTTTATAGATGAGAAGCATTTCAAGTTGAATTTTATTATAAAGAGTGTATTTACCTAAGTATGAATTTAAGAAATAGATTTATTAGTATTATTCCTACATATCTTTAAAATTTACCCTTTTATGAGCGTGTGGACTATTAATCAACCTTGGCGTATATTGGAAGAAACGTCCGCTTCATAATGCACGTCAATGCAGTAATTTTAGAAGTGCCGCACAATCCCATTTCTAACCTAAGCACGTCCATAAAATTGATACGAGCTAGAGTCATAATAATGACGCAGTGCCTTTCCGTAAAAAATCCTACTTTTTAAATCTCTCCACATCATTGAATTTTCTTTGAAAATGTTCGTAATTTATAAGCGAGTACTTCTAATGCATCCTTATTATACGTGAAAGGCAAAAAATAACGCGGAGCCGGTTTTAAATTGCTAAAGCATGCTCATTCTATCTTCTTGTCCTGAGTAATATTTTTTGAATCATCGTGAAAAATATTTTGGAGACAATAAGATCCTGTAAAATACGTCCAGAAAAGTCTTACTGTTATTAATGGTATTAAAGTATATTTATGGTTTAAGTCGAAGTTCCTTTCACTTAGTTCTTAGGACATTCCTTCCTGTGGAAGTTAGTTTTAATTAGCCACGGTATGGTTTCGTTTTCCTATGACTTTACTCGAGCATTCATAAATTAATCTACTGAATATATTTATTTTTTGCTCATGAATTGAACCTATTTCATTTTTTTTATAAACCTCAAGGCTTTCCAATTTTTACACCATTCGTTTCTCTTTCGTTTTAGCCCGTGAAAAATAAATAGCTTGTTACTACTTTTTTGTTCACCATCAACAGCTTTAAACACCATATTTCCCCTCGCCGTAATAGCTTTGGAAGTGTTCTTTTTCTCCTCCTTTACGTTTCCAAAATCTTTATTTCGTACTTCTTTGATGATTAGCCTTATTCTTCTCTGTTTTAATTCATGATACTACTAATTCCTTTATTATTTATTCCTTCATTTCTTAACCCCGTAATTTAAAGGTCCGTTTATTTATAAATATTCTACGAATACATATTTCTTTAGAGGCAACCCTCATGTTTACAAGTTTCATTGGTCAATTTTTACACTCAAATATTCTTATATTTTACTCAATTTTAGTCTCATGCCTTATTTTGAACCATTCCCTTTTCTTTAAAAACTTGTCCTTAACTTTCGAGATGTCAAAGTTTCAACTTAGCTGCTGTAAAATGTTTATGATTACATATTAAATATTATATTCTAACTATTCGTATATTCCCTATTATGCATCTTCCTCGTCACCCGCACTAGCAGGAAAGCAACTAGTGAATCTATTCAGTATTGAAGCCCTCAATAAAGATGAAGTAGCGATATCTGCCTTAATGTAAACTTAGTAGTACTGCTGTCAGGCCTTCCTTTTGCTCTACTACTATTGCTCTTTCTAATCATGCCTTTCTTTAGGCATTGAATTTGAATTTATTTGTCACTCGTTGGTCTTCCTTTCCGTACATCTCCTTCAAAGGTATGGCATCCATTTTGTTACACTTCCACCTCTAATTAATATGCATTACTTTCCTTGCTTTCTTTATAGTCTTAACATTCAATTTTCCAAACAATGATATGTCATCGGTTTGTTTCTCTCGATGAATTACTTATGGCTAGGTACAATCTTCACATACATTCACATACAAAATCATAGCGTTGCTATCTTAAAGCGACTCTTAGTGGAGAACGATATCTTCTTCAGCATCCTGCTTCTTGCTCTGACCATTTAGAAGCTTACTTATTCCTACTGATATCACCATTTATTCTGTAATATTATGTTCGAGGTATATATTCTTTATTCCTATGAAATAGTTCCCTTATTACTGGCCAACTGACTATTACTACATAAGCTATAATTTAGTAGCGATCTTTTACTTTTGTTGTAAATAAATAACAAGAAAGTTGGATCAGAATGTAGTCACATAAACATAGCGGAAAACTCCCTATACTACACTGTGCGTCTAAAGTACGAGCGTAAAATTATATAATTCAGAGACCAGTCATCGGGAGGCATAAATACGTAATGAGACACATCCGTCTTTGATGGAATTTTACTCTTTGACGTAAGTGGTAAATGATAGACATTCCAGCTATTACCCAGCGACTTCAGCGATTTCTATGAAAAATATGAATCTGCCGTCTTTTCTCTTCCGTCTCTCTTTCTATCCCAAGGTTATGCGCTTTATTTCAAAGATTCTCGGTAATATTTGATTGTATTATTAATGAAAATAATTTCTTTATAATTTATTTTCATCATTCATTCATAGCTCTCCCGAATCGGAAAACATTCCAATATGGACCATTTACTACAACATCAGGGAATTTATGTAACATTAAAGTATACTTTCTGTCTGGTTTTCTGCCAAAGAAAAACACACCATCGGGTTCCTTTGAGTGATCCAAAAGTAGTCAATTTGGTCTCTGCGATTTCGCGCTATTGACCTTATGGCCATTGCAAGGCTTTCCAGCTTACATATCTTGGAGCTTTTCCAGTGGACGTCCTTCTCGAAAGTAAATATACTTGAAAAGGTGATTGATTTAATCACAAGAATTACATTTATTCGCTTCAAAAGATAAAGAAGTAAATGTCTTTGAGTGAAAGGGTGGTGTGTTTCATAAAAAAATTTCTGCTAACGCTTCAGTTCTAACCCCAAATACTTTTGCGTACGCTTAATTACCTAGATCATTATTACTGAAAATAATAGACGACCATCAAAATATATTCTATAAGTTTCAATTGCATCTTATCCGATATGCCTCAGAAACAAATCCAAAATGAACTTGATTGATATTTCAATTTTATTTTAACATGTTTATAATTAAAGCATCTAGCTGGCGAGGATTCCGATTCGTTAGAATAGAAGCATTATGTAGAATTACTCGAATTCAATATTTTTTTATTGGGAGATATTCGTTGAATATTTGATGGGATTGTGGTAGAAATGAACGGAATGAGCGATATCTTGGAAAGAAAACAATTTTAGAAGAGCAGCGATTTATATGTGTATATTATTTATCTTCTAACTGACTAGCTGAAGTACTGAATTATCTTTTTATCTACTGAAAGATACTTTTCTTTGTATAATAGCGTTGAAATTATTGGCGAAATCAAGTATAAATAATGGATTAAGATATTTATATTACCTTCGAAATCGGCTGCAGAAATGCTGAATTATAGCTCGAGCCAAACGTAGAACTACTAATATTTGTATTTATTCGTTATTTGCGTCATGTTGATTAACTTGATAATTTTCTATTTAACTCATTTCATAATTTTTCAGAAGTGTAATACAATTGCGAAAATTCTGAACACTCTTAGTAAACGTGTTAATGGTGAAACGGGCAGATGGTTTTGTATGTACGTTGTGACCGAATCAGGGTCGGCGAAGAGGGGACTGCAGTTTTAGAAGGTAACAGTTTTTTGTTAGAAGGTAAACTGCAAGAAATTCACTCATTATTAATTAACAATTCCTCATCGCATAAGGAGAAAGGGGCCCCCATTGAAATCTGCACCCGCCCTTTCGTAGATGGCCGGCTCCTGGAAAGAATGCAGACAAACAACCCGTTTTTGTATCAAATGTGAAAATGGCCTCGAACACCGTAAATTTTCTTTTTGTAAGAACTAAGAAGCGAGGTAAGCTATGGTATCATGATTTTATACAATCAGATCATTGAGAAAGGCTCAGATATGCAATATATAGTTACTACATTCATCTTGGAATCTCTCCTTTATTTCCTTCCATAATCCCTTTCCTTTTTTCTCACAGTCCTCTTTCCGATATCCTTCCCGCAATATATTGCTGTGCAATTCATTTTCCTTGAGGATTAGTTCTTGCCTTTTCTACGCCACCTTTATTCATCATATACGTGATGGTTATCCAGATAAATGCATCAGATATATATCAGACAGTGAACCTAGACGAAATTTATTTATGGGAGGCTAATAAAGGAAGAAGGTTATATTCAGGAAATTTTACAGAGCACACGCCTAACCTAGTTGATCTTCTATTTCGGAATTATCTACGGTTCAATTCAGGTGGATGGCCGACGAAGTGAATAGGTGTATCAAGAATGATGGAGAAATGGATGAAGTGCTACAACGAGACAGTAATTTCTATTTAAGAAGAATTTTA
Source organism: Ladona fulva (assembly GCA_000376725.2). NCBI lineage: Eukaryota > Metazoa > Arthropoda > Insecta > Odonata > Libellulidae > Ladona > Ladona fulva. The sequence goes on from KZ308507.1 coordinate 234,127, forward strand.
GAGAAGAAATATCGGTGACTTGAGATTAGAAGTGCGCGTGAGAGCAAAGGTCTCATCCCAGACAAAATATTTGACCTACTTTAGACCTTCTGACCCGGTGATCCTCGCTTAGTGAGCCGCCTCAGTTTTCTACATTAATATTTTAAATGTAAAATGTTCGAGATATTTTATTTTTCGATGAGATATTTCCGTATTATCATAGATAATTCTAGTCCGTACTTATTTCTTCTTTTCGACGCGAATTAGGCGTGAAACTAAAAAAATATAGAGTAATAAGGTGCAAAATGTGTTTTTATGGAAGCGAGCTGTAAAGTGAATGAGGTTTGGTAGCTATGAAGTAGTTTTAGATAATCACTCCTGTCCTCTTCAGACCACGATCCTCTGGGAACTAATTGTCCAGAAAAATATTTAGCGAATGGAAACACATTTTGGTCCTACCACTGCAAGTTATCAATTCCAATGAAAAGAAAGATTTACTCTTTGTAAATTCTGCATTGAAAAATATTTTATTCTTTGCCCCGAGTTTCGTTACATTATATTGCATTTTAAGAGCTTAGGACTACGTACCTACTTTCGATTGAGCGTTGTCTGATTAATCATGAGGTTTGCTTGCTTGTTGACAATCGTCTTATATGGAGACATTCTTTTTTTTACAATTTCAGAGATAGGCTTCAGAATTTGCTTGTAGTGAAAACAGTTAATTATCACCATAATTCGCATTTGTTTATTTTGAGTTAATATATCATGAATAAAAAAACTTCTATAATTGCGTGCGCCTTAAAATTTTACTCGCATATCATAGGTTCGGAACTCCCTGCCTAGAATAATTGCCTAGAATTCATAATGCTATTGTTTTTTCTTTCCATTATGGAAATTTCCAACGAGTAGAGGCTTCGCATGTGCTATTTATGATTCACCTTAAATGTAAAACGCTTAATATTCTGATCAGAATTCTATGGTTTCTCCCTTTAAAGTCCCAAGAATTCAATCAGAAGCAACTTGCAAAATTTCCTGCTGAGTTGCATTTACTGAGGTTTCTCATTTTGAGTTTCTCTCGTAGTGTAATTCTTTTTATACATAATACTACCATTTTAGGTTTATCCCTTTCTCAATCACAAATAAAAGGTTTTAAAAGGTAAAATTTGCTCTATTTTCCACAATTCCCAACGAAACTTATATTTAATCTTTATTAAATACCATGTTTTTGTTATTTTTATGCTAATGCTTATCCTAATTTTCTTTTCTCCAAAAATTGTCTTCCTTGTGTAAAACTTTAAATTCTTTTTCCATCTTATTGTTTGCGAAGTTTGAATGTTTAAAATATTTCGTCTATAGTTATCCAAGATGCTTGTAATATGCTTTACTTTTAGATATTATCAGGAAAAAATATGCGGAACTTAACCTCACTACCGTTTTACGATTCATCACTTGGAAAATACTGATGTAACGAGATTTTTAACTTAAATTTTAAGGATGTGATGCTTTTGACGTTATAGCAGAATGTCATCGTATTTAGATTCTTGCCAATTCGTAAGTACATCATACATAAATGACACGAGTTCAGTCGCTCAAAGAGAGTCCTTGAAATTGTTTCCTTGATTACTTAAACGGAGGCGTATCGATTTGCATCTCATTTCCCTTGAATCCTCAAACGTCGGACAGAAATTTTCATTCTGCGTTATTGAGAAAGAAGTTCCTCCGAAGCAGATGTGGGGTATGATCTAATGCAGAAAATGGGAAAAATCGAAAGTTACCACATTTATGTAAATTTTACTTTAAGATTCCTTGTAATTGCTATGATCGTCATCGATTTTACCTAAGATTTTTTTTTGATTTGCTAGTTTTCAGCTAATAAAATAAATTAATAAGAAAATTATCTATCTGATAATTTAAGGGTTAGATGTTAGAAGGGACTAAGAAGTCTCAATGTCACCCTTAAATAAAGACATTATTATTATTATGTGATGATATTACTTTCGTTATCGAGTCTATCATTAGTACCTCTTCAATTCTCATAGTATGGAAATGTAATTTTGAAGGTGGAATTTTCCATGCTATAAGATCATGACTTTTCCTTGTTTATAGTTTATTTGTTTTCTGGATCGAATTTTCATTAATATATTAGGTTTACAACATTCTTTAACCGAAAGATCCTCCAAATATTCTTTTACGTATAGTACTGAGGTGTTAATAGGCAAAACATTCTTCCTCCACGATTTATTGATCACATAAACGTATCTTTACGTTATTTATGTAGATAGCCAGAGGTTTCTTCCGATGCATTGTTATATTATTATTTTATGCTTAAAAAAAAACAATATTTTCTTGGTGTAACAGTTTTTAAAATTATAACAACTTAGGCAGCTACCAGTAGTTATGTAAATTGGCGATGAAAGAATTTGGGGCCCATTAGCTTTTCAAACCAATCCCACGGGAAAACTTGAAAATGTTCTTATTTAATTTTGATATCCGGTTTTTGAAAACCACTCGATCTAGCACACTTAAACATTTTATCCTGGTAAAATGAATCCCATGATAAATCTTTCAAATAAAGTGGTTTTTGTGATAAAGTTTTTACTTTTAGCAGTCAACTGAGTGAATTTATATGGAAAAAATAAGGAAAAGTACACTATATTGTGTATGTATGCATTGCGCCAGTAATTCTACGTCAGTTGACTCGATTAGCTAGAGAAAACACTTATAATAGAGTAAACATAATTAGTCCGATCATTCTTGCTATGCTTCTAGCTTATCTGATTTATTTGAGAAATATCAGATGTGGATTTGTAATGTTTCCCTTCGTCAATTAATCTTTGAAATCAGTGAAATGTTGTATGTTTTCCTAGAACACTAAAACTTGCCAGAATCTTTAGAGTACAGTTTAGTTTCAAGGTCTTAAAGTAACTTTCTTTAAAGGACATATTTAGACAATTCGTGCCAATAATATTAAAACTTGACAGGAAATTGTTTTCACATGAAATAGCGGGATAGTTTACAAACTCATTTTGCCAGTTAATCAAATACATTTATATTTTATATTACAAAATTATGGCATATTTTTACATTAAAAGTTATAAAGTGCAATATGAATCGTAATTAACATTGTAAGTAAAACCATTGCCCTGATTTGTAATACTAATTTCAGTAATGTATGCAAATTTTAATTCCAAAAAACTTTTAGATTAATATATGCATGTAATTGTTCTACATTTTCGGGACTTTATTCCTCATAATTCAGTAATTAAATAAACAATAAAAAATCGGAGCAATTTAAAACTCTTGAATTTAGAATGGATATTTAGTC
>KZ308507.1:238376-249401 GCA_000376725.2 Ladona fulva
GGGAGGGGATTTTTAAGATGCCGGCATCCCTTCCATCGAACGCTTCGGTGTTGACGCAATCGATGAAAATATTTCCGAAAAAGCGAGAAGATCGATAGGTTTGTTGAACCATAATAGTGGATCCCCCTCCGCATCCCCTCCTCCGCCCATTTTATTTGCTGTCTATTTGTCGTTTTTTTCTTTCTGTCGAGGTCGTGATATTTTCGAATGTTTTGCATGCCCACTTCCACGAAGGGGTGCTTTTTTATCCCTTTTCTCTTGCTGCCCCCCTCCAAACAAGATCCTCCACTTCGAAACGAGGGAAGGCATTTTCCCCATGCGGGCGTCATCGGTAACAATGGACAGATTCCAAGACGCGGGAGTTCTTCGGGTGGGGGAGGAACGGCACAACAAATCGAGCCGATGGACCGACCCCAAGTTTGTTTCACGACTTTTATTTCATCCTCCTCTCCATTTATTCCCCCTTCTTTTCCCTCTCTCCCTCCACTGCCTCCCGGAAGAACTGGGTCCCACCTACCTCTTGGGGCATTCCTGTTTACCTCTTCTCCTAACGTCCCTCTTTTATGCAGCTCATTTGACTTCTTTCAATCACGTTTTATCCATCGTAAAAATAGAACCTAGCCATAGAAAAGAAAAGGCATAAATAACCTGTCCATTCCGTAAATATGAGCATATTAATAATTTATCATAGAAGTAAATTGATATTAAAGAAATACGTATTCAAAACCCCTATAAGTGCAGCCATGTTCTCGTTAATTTACATTGCGATATTTATAGAAGTAACATATGCTGGAAATTTCGGTTGAATCAAGGCTTATCTTTTCTTTTCAGAACGATTAAGTTCGATTACACTAAACATGTGGTTAGTAACTCGTTTATAACTCATATTATATAACTGTAACTTCTTCTTCCATATAAAAATATCGGTATGAGTTCCTAAGAAATTGTTTTAAACGATACACTTCATTTATAAAATTTTGCTACTTTTAAATATGCATGCATAATTATTCGATATATCTAACCTTCTCGAAATATATTACTTAAATTCAATTTTATCAGTAAGAAGCAAAAATCACTTCAACAACCATCAAGAAAAACACTTATGGCTTGAGTACACTTCGCTCCCCATTAAAGCATCTTCAGAGCTTCAGAGGATGCTTTTTATGGAGAGTGAAATGCACACAAATCTTAAGCGTATTCCTTCGAATGACGTTTTACTTTTTACTAATGGAACCATCAGTGGTCTATACGACTCTTTCATTAATTTCATCGAATTGTCGCTCATCTCCTACTTTCATGGTACGCCGAGTTTCACCTTATATAACAGCTTGGAGAAACGGTATACGTTTTGAGCAAATTATGTTACGTGCTAAACTGTACACGGTGCCCCTGTTTGAGAAAAATTTGAGTACATAATAATCTGCAATCCAAATTTCTGGTTAGTTTCTACGCAACACGAGTGACTATGTGTTGTTCAGGTAGTTCTTCAGGATGGTGGTTATCATAAAAATGCGGTATTCGATCTCCGAAAGAAGCACAAAACTGCATAAATGAAATAACATATAGATACTGGTTACATTACTATAGCCGCAATCAGGTAAATATTAAAAGTAATCTAAATTTTTTAGTTTAAAATAATATCCATTTAATGCTAAACTAATTTGTAAGGGACAACATGCGCCTATTTTCCCATCAGAACCGACCTTTCATTGCACCCTTCTGACAATAGGAATATTTCATTGACAAAAACTAATCCCCTCAAGTGTAGAGCTCGACTCTCATATTTAATCGACTTACAGTCATTTCAATTTTAACCTCTTACGTGACTAATTTTTTGTATAAGTTGGACTTGGAAAGAAGCATACATTTTTATTTATTAATTTGGGTGCTTATACTTAACTAAGAAGGGAGAGAAAGTCTTTAGTTCCCTTGTATTGACATTTAGTATTATAATGGTGTAACCTCTAATTTCCATTGAAAATTCGGTATCTTTTCTTAGGTAAATTTTTCGGGTGTTTTACTGTAGAGAGTATTTATTCATAAGTTTACCAATAGCTCTAGAGCTTTTTAACACCAACCAATTATTAACACTACAATCAGTTATTACTAATAAATTCACCAATCATTATTCCAATAATTTCATACTGTATCTTTTAACTGTTAGAGTTTGTGAGATGGAGGCATTATTACCCAACCCCGTTTGGTTATTTTTCTATTGCGGATACTTTCTCAAAGCTTCTTTTTGGTTTTTATGCCAACAGATTCTTCAAAATATTTCTAATTCTAACTCTATTAAATATTTATTATGGAATCTAATAATACAAAACTTGGTTATGTTATCGATTAAAAATTTATGCTACGTACGATATTTTCGGCTAGAATGAAATGCTCCCTTTGACAGATTGACTTTGGTGGTGAAGTATTGGAAGGCTATTGGATAGAACATTCTATTTAACATAGAACATTCCTTTCAAGGATGCTTATCGATATCCTTAAATTTTCTTTTCGATGAGCTCTTAAGAAGTAACTCAGCATATCGGCCGAAAAAATATAATGCATTTCCGTGTCCAAGATACGCATAAAACTGAAAGTTGCAAATCATTCTGATAAAAATCTTTACTTTTACACACCGTTCTTCCGTTTTAATTGACACTATAAACTTGGAATATCATGTCACAAAATTTCTTTGCGAACTTTAATGAAGTGAATCTGAGGGTGTCCTTATTTTAATTGATGGTTCATTAGGTCTAGGGTTCCTGCAAAAAATTAAACTGGAAAGAAACTAAGAGGAAACTTCATGAAATATTCATGATTCTCTTCTTTCAGCATCCGCCATGACTGCATTAATTAAAAAGTTTTATTCACTAGACGTGTCGTTTTATTATATTAAATCCTTAAGACTAGCTGTATAGGTTCCAACGAGGCGAAAGGTTAAGTATTTTGATTTTCAAACTACCTTCATATCCAGAAATTTCGATGACCTTTAAGACCAGTCGCGTAAACAGATGACCATAAATCAGTCTCGCAGATTTCATCATTCTTTTCCCCTGAAAATAATGCGATACACACATTCTGATGATTCACTTTATTCAAGGCTCGACCGTAGTCTAGCTCCATGCAAATTTCCCAACAAGAAGTTATAAAACTGTGTCGGAAAACTGTTGGAATTTTTTTCCTCCTCATCTCCAGAAGTTTCCGGTAACTTCTTCCTAGAATTCTTCCAGCAACTTTAATTTTCCACTCCGAGTAAAGTGACTTTTAGTACGTCGATACTGAATAAGAAACTATAGCTTGCTTATGCGGATCCCTGGAGGTTTCCGCGCCCTTGCTAAGGCACTGCTCAAGCCTCTCGGAAGTGAGAAAACATCCTCTCAAGAAATCATTTGCGCGATTTTCCTTGGAATAAAATAATGATACCGTTGAAAGATCTTTCCAGATGAAGAAGCAAACCATTAGCGAAATCATAAAAATTTCCTTACATTTAATTAATTGCTCGAGTGGTAAGGACTATTTTACCAGTCTTGATAGATCAAGCTCCGTTACAGCAGGTTACGATTCCGTTTTCAATTAGTTTCAATTATTGCTTTGCAGTATAATCAATATGATTTGAACTTGCTTGGTGGAATGCCATTTAATAAATGAGAAACAATGGACTTTGTATTTTCCACACGATTTTATTAACCGACCTGTTTCGGCCTTCTATCTCTTAAGACTTCGTATTTTCCAGCCATCATCAGGTACTATATACCTGATGATGGCTGGAAAATACGAAGTCCAATGTTTCTCATTTATTGTTTTAGAGGTTCAAATACTCCAAGAGCAGTTTCGCCGGCGGTTGGCACTTACTCTCTGAGACCAAAACTGAAAACAAGGGAAAGGACACGGATTAACCGGCCTTTTAGCCTCGATATGCATATCTGAATTTACGTACCCTGTAAATAGTTTCAAGGTAGGCTAATTAATCCTACATTTACGATTTCCCCTCTCGGCATTAATTTAAAATTATAACAATAATTAAAGTAACATTTTAAATAACGAAATTAAAATTGTATTAATACATATTAATATAATTCAAAAATTTGAAAAAATTAATATATTTGTAAGAATAATTTGCAGAAGAATCCCATGTAATTATACATTATTGCTGCTTTCAATATTCGTTATCATTGACCAAGTTTTTCCCCAATTGCCGGGCAGTTATTAGTATGAAGTATTTGTTACGTCTTATTAAAAGTTATTTAGGATTAGAGATTAAACATTATAATGAGTAAAAAATAAAAATGTATTCAGGCTTGATTATTTATGCCTTTTTTAAAACAATCTTTATGCTCACCGTTACTGAAAGCCTGGAAATTAGTAACACCATTACGGAAATAATTCTGCACATAAAATTTGAGTACGCTCAGGTAAAACTCAAAATAATTGCATTTTAAAGTGACTTTTCAACGAAAGTTGTAATTTAGTTCACGATCTAGAGATGTTTGCAATTTCATATTTATTCTAGCAAATATATTTGTGAATTGTACCTGATATTTATTTAAACTATTCCAATGTTGGGTTGAATTTCTGATTCTCTCTGCAGTCGGTCAGGAGTCATTACATCCCATCATTAAACCACTACACAAAATGTTGACTGGAATAAAATTCAGGAAACGGTCGCATTAAATCCGGCATACTCAGCCAGTCATACATTTTTAATGTTACCCGTAACTTAAAGAGGCTATCCTACTTTAAATAAACGAAAAAAAAAGAAATCGAATAATGATATATCGATTTTCCGGATGATTTTCGTGTTCGTTAGAAGTTGGAGCGAATTAATGGAGCTCGTTAAAACTTCGGCGGGAAATGTTAAGACCTTGTCAATAGTAGAACTTTCCACCTTTCACTGAAGAGGCCGCACGCAATAGGAAATGAGCTTGGAAGTGTGGTCTCGCTTGGTTTCTTTCACGGCCGACAGGCGGCGATTACGTTTCACTACCAGTCGCGGTAAACTAATGCGGTTTTATTTAGGTTTAAAAATGAGGCTCGTTAGGTGTACAAAAGTGTTTCTTTATAATCTTTGTGATCAGTTGTCTCTTTGAAGAAAGCCATAGCAACGATGAAAAAATATAATATACTTGCGTACCGTTCACTTAGCTTATTAACCTAGCCTTCCTATACAAAAAATGTGTAATTATACTGTTTTTCTCATTCTTAGGAGTGTTTTATAAAAAAACAATACAATATAAGTGTAATCATTAGATAAATGATAAGCAGATATATTCTTCAAAACACGATGATGCAAAAAATCAGTCTAATTTTGCACTCAATATTACGTATTTAGTTATCATTCATTTCTTAACGTCTGATTATGTTTTTGCTTGTATTTGTATGTGTGTGTTTTGAGGTATGATAATTTTTAAATTAGAATATAAAATTGATTCGTTGTCATTTCTGTAAATGTCATAATTACGGTGCTCTTCCAGTGTTTAGCCAAGAATATATTTCGAAACAATTATTAAACTTATATATATNTCCAAAAATCTTTTAGATTAATATATGCATGTAATTGTTCTACATTTTCGGGACTTTATTCCTCATAATTCAGTAATTAAATAAACAATAAAAAATCGGAGCAATTTAGAACTCTTGAATTTAGAATGGATATTTTGTCTAATTATTTTTTGGAATTATTTTAAATTATACATGAAACGACCGACCAAAAGACTGCTTTCGTGGTTTAATTAATTAATTATATAATTCAAGTCTTGGTGTACATAATGCGTTCTTCCAATATATGTCCAAAATATGTGAAATGACTCTTGTTTCAAGGTTTTTATTCAACACTTTTCTTTTAGATTGAATCCGTCGCTCTCGGCGAAGGATTTAAGCCTGGACAACTATATCGCACGTGATGTTATTGATATTTAATTGTACCATATGGTAGAGGATAACTGTAGGTTATTCAAACAGGAAAATAATAAGGGTCAAAGATCATAAAAATCTGATTCTTTTAAAGATAACAAGCACGAATGTGTACGATTCCTAATTTTTCTAAATTATATCGGTAGTTCCCAGAAACTTTTGCACGGAAATAAATAATTCGGATGTTGGCGAACAAGGATGTTTAATATATGTTCTTTCAATGAATTTAGAAAATACATCTATAACCAAAAATCAGTAATAATTTCAATTTTTAAAATATATGACTTTTCTTGATGGTTTTGAAAACGATCGCTAGTGGTAAATGACTCACCTCTAAGTAGTCGCTGTAAGTGTGTGAATTTGCTTAAAATGAATCAGAGGAATTGAAACGTAGGGAGCAAGATTCCCTCTAAGCCGAGCCTCCGCTTAATAAAATTTTAAACTCCGCCCAATCTACTTTCCAAGCGCCAAATATTTGTCGTATTGAATTTAAAAGCCTTCGTCTCATTTTCTTGTTGAATAGTTTTGTAACATCTCTTACTGCAAATGCTGTAATCGATTTGCGTGGTATTTTTTTACATTTACCTGAATATAACCTAAAATTCGTGATTTTTATTCTTTATTAGCTATCATTACGAAGCTCCGTGATCTAAGCGCCCATAGCAGTATTCTATTCGCTCTATAATGAAAAAAAGAGGTAAGTAATAGGAGCTGATAGACACTACTTTGTTGAGTTTTAAATGATTTAACAATCGTAAATCCTCGCTAGCAGTTATTTTCCGTGGCCGATTTAAAGCGCGGTGGGCCACAATTATTTAAGTTCGCATCAGCACCTTTTTCAGCCTTTTGGTTTAGCCTCATACTCGAGCAAAGGATTGATAAATCGATTAAAGCTATGACGCGTGAGCAACCTGCGTACGAATTGCTAATTTCTGATTGATATAGCGGAAGGTTCGCCCTAAAACAAGAGCTGTGCGCGCCCCAACGGGTTTGTGAAACGGTCATCCTGCGAAAGAGGTTGGACAGCCTTGATCTACAATGTTCGCGAGAGGGAGGATGCATTGCACCAAAAATCCCATTCAATCAATATCGTGTTCGGTGAATCTGCTCTGTCACCGGGGAAAATAGACTTCATCCGCTAGGATCGGTTGAATAGTCTGCGGAAAACAACAAATAGTGGATGCGACGCGATTTTCCCCCGGCTGCAGCAGCGCCGCCGCGGCGCGGGAATGCGTCCCGTCATCAATCTGAATCGTAGCTAAGTCAACATGGAGCGAACGTGACCGATGGTTGGATGAATACTAAGCGCTCTCCATATGTGATGTGAAGTACTCATCGTATGTTGTGCAAACATGGATGCTTAGAGACTTATGCAATCCGCGATCGAAGACCTATTTTTAAGAAAAATAACCTGATTCGCCTCAGGAATGTTTTATTATTTGTTTCCATCCCTCAACGTCCATATGCGCTTCCTTGGAGAAGTTGAAGGATTTTCCTCATGGTTTGATTTATGGCGTAGTTTTATGCTAAAGCTGGTGACTATGCTTCCCTGAATGGAGTTATGTAAACAGTTTTAAAATATGCGGATACATAAAGAGGGGAGATCCCGCATATCCGAGTAGTAGCGTGTTCGTGTTCGGTGAAATCGCTCGGGTTCGATCCCTGATAGGGGTAGGGCTGCTAACTCTCCTGGATTCGCCGGAAGACTCCCGGAACCCGAAATTAATTTTTAAAATCTTCCGCCACCCGAACTGAGGAGTTTTTCTTCCGCTTTCTTTCGTATCTTATGATTCTTCCCGTCTTCATCTCGGAATATTAGGAAATGTTATGGAAATTGTTTGGAAAATGACGCGATCAACTTATTTCTATGGTTCAATAGGAAAAATTGGGTTAAATCCTCCAATATTATACCTCTAGAAAAAGTTACTTCTTGTTTTTTAAGAAAAAATACTTATTCTACCATAGTAGAAGCTATGCTTTAAATAATTTCCCGGTATTCACTACTCTTGGAATGGACGACTACCGGAATCAATACTTCGGGAGTTGTCCAGGTGGAGGCCCATGTGTGCCTAATAACCTCAGCTATCGAGGCACTTTTAAAATACTACTACATACTATTAAAATGAAGGAAGGTGCGAATTTGCTCACAGGGACAATTCATTTTATTTTAAATTTAATTTAATTTAATTTTGTTAAAAAACCTTACAATTGGAGCAATGCTCTGGTGGCAAGGATATAACAGTAAAATTTACAAAACATATACAATACACTACGTATACCATACATCATGACATCATCATATACTTCCGTAACATTCAGAGTAAATTAAAACATGTTTTCTTCATTGTATTCCTCAAAACGACCTTAATTTACAACCCAAAACAAACAGAACTGAAAAGTAGCGACATGGTCTACCACTTTCCGGGAAGGAATTCTAACCACTGAACTACGTACCATGCAGCACCTCTCCCATTCTGATAATGGGATGCTGCCTGCTTGGAAAGTGGGAGATCTGGGTTCAAGTCCTAGTCATGTCAACATATTTCACTTTTGGTATCTTTGGCTATTCGTAAGGCGTACGCCTCCTCGTGTTAATTGAAATGAAAGAATCCGAACGCTCATTTATGAATTTATATTCAGAATCCAGAAAAGTTTTTATACAAGTGTATATTGCAGCAACGTAAAGCATATTTTTCATTGCACAAACGGAGTATTTTAAAAATTCTTCTGCCGATTTTCCTTGATTCTTTAGATAACTACAAAACTACATAAACTAAAAAATAACTTCAAATACTTTAGAAAAAAATGTTTCGCAAAATCGATCGAGTTTTGCGTTTTTACTCTGTGTAATGCAGAATAAAATTGTCATGAAAAACTTTAATTATAAGAAATAAGAACTGTTGAATTAGTATTTAGGAGTTTATATTTGAAAATTTGTTGAGATATATATTAACCTCTTTCCCTGAGGAATTTTTTGTATAAGTTGGACTTGGAAAGAAGCATACATTTTTATTTATTAATTTGGGTGCTTATACTTAACTAAGAAGGGAGAGAAAGTCTTTAGTTCCCTTGTATTGACATTTAGTATTATAATGGTGTAACCTCTAATTTCCATTGAAAATTCGGTATCTTTTCTTAGGTAAATTTTTCGGGTGTTTTACTGTAGAGAGTATTTATTCATAAGTTTACCAATAGCTCTAGAGCTTTTTAACACCAACCAATTATTAACACTACAATCAGTTATTACTAATAAATTCACCAATCATTATTCCAATAATTTCATACTGTATCTTTTAACTGTTAGAGTTTGTGAGATGGAGGCATTATTACCCAACCCCGTTTGGTTATTTTTCTATTGCGGATACTTTCTCAAAGCTTCTTTTTGGTTTTTATGCCAACAGATTCTTCAAAATATTTCTAATTCTAACTCTATTAAATATTTATTATGGAATCTAATAATACAAAACTTGGTTATGTTATCGATTAAAAATTTATGCTACGTACGATATTTTCGGCTAGAATGAAATGCTCCCTTTGACAGATTGACTTTGGTGGTGAAGTATTGGAAGGCTATTGGATAGAACATTCTATTTAACATAGAACATTCCTTTCAAGGATGCTTATCGATATCCTTAAATTTTCTTTTCGATGAGCTCTTAAGAAGTAACTCAGCATATCGGCCGAAAAAATATAATGCATTTCCGTGTCCAAGATACGCATAAAACTGAAAGTTGCAAATCATTCTGATAAAAATCTTTACTTTTACACACCGTTCTTCCGTTTTAATTGACACTATAAACTTGGAATATCATGTCACAAAATTTCTTTGCGAACTTTAATGAAGTGAATCTGAGGGTGTCCTTATTTTAATTGATGGTTCATTAGGTCTAGGGTTCCTGCAAAAAATTAAACTGGAAAGAAACTAAGAGGAAACTTCATGAAATATTCATGATTCTCTTCTTTCAGCATCCGCCATGACTGCATTAATTAAAAAGTTTTATTCACTAGACGTGTCGTTTTATTATACTAAATCCTTAAGACTAGCTGTATAGGTTCCAACGAGGCGAAAGGTTAAGTATTTTGATTTTCAAACTACCTTCATATCCAGAAATTTCGATGACCTTTAAGACCAGTCGCGTAAACAGATGACCATAAATCAGTCTCGCAGATTTCATCATTCTTTTCCCCTGAAAATAATGCGATACACACATTCTGATGATTCACTTTATTCAAGGCTCGACCGTAGTCTAGCTCCATGCAAATTTCCCAACAAGAAGTTATAAAACTGTGTCGGAAAACTGTTGGAATTTTTTTCCTCCTCATCTCCAGAAGTTTCCGGTAACTTCTTCCTAGAATTCTTCCAGCAACTTTAATTTTCCACTCCGAGTAAAGTGACTTTTAGTACGTCGATACTGAATAAGAAACTATAGCTTGCTTATGCGGATCCCTGGAGGTTTCCGCGCCCTTGCTAAGGCACTGCTCAAGCCTCTCGGAAGTGAGAAAACATCCTCTCAAGAAATCATTTGCGCGATTTTCCTTGGAATAAAATAATGATACCGTTGAAAGATCTTTCCAGATGAAGAAGCAAACCATTAGCGAAATCATAAAAATTTCCTTACATTTCATTAATTGCTCGAGTGGTAAGGACTATTTTACCAGTCTTGATAGATCAAGCTCCGTTACAGCAGGTTACGATTCCGTTTTCAATTAGTTTCAATTATTGCTTTGCAGTATAATCAATATGATTTGAACTTGCTTGGTGGAATGCCATTTAATAAATGAGAAACAATGGACTTTGTATTTTCCACACGATTTTATTAACTGACCTGTTTCGGCCTTCTATCTCTTAAGACTTCGTATTTTCCAGCCATCATCAGGTACTATATACCTGATGATGGCTGGAAAATACGAAGTCCAATGTTTCTCATTTATTGTTTTAGAGGTTCAAATACTCCAAGAGCAGTTTCGCCGGCGGTTGGCACTTACTCTCTGAGACCAAAACTGAAAACAAGGGAAAGGACACGGATTAACCGGCCTTTTAGCCTCGATATGCATATCTGAATTTACGTACCCTGTAAATAGTTTCAAGGTAGGCTAATTAATCCTACATTTACGATTTCC
>KZ308507.1:266644-281976 GCA_000376725.2 Ladona fulva
TAATTATAGTTGATGCTTTCTGGCGATATTTGGTGGAACTTCTCCATAATAAATAGGAAAAAGAAACAATCTATCTACGTCCACAAACTTTTATTTAAAAAGGCACGACCGGTTTCGAGTTTAACTCATCTTTAACTCATTCCTCATCTTCACCTGAAGATGAGTTAAACTCGAAACCGGTCGTGCCTTTTTAAATAAAAGTTTGTGGACGTAGATAGATTGTTTCTTTTTCCTATTTATTATGGAGAAGTTCCACCAAATATCGCCAGAAAGCATCAACTATAATAATTATTTGCTTAGGAAGATCAAATTTTTTATTACGCCGTCCTTAGATGCCACTTGCTGTGATCTATTATTACTACCTCGTCTATAAGTAATAATTTAGGTAAATAGTAAGTAATAAGCTTGATTTCTTTCACATTCTTCAAATTGTTTACCATTTTTGAATGCATTTGATTTCTTTCAGAGTTACAATTTTTGTATTCAGTTTCTTCGAGCTTTTAAAAATGTCCTCTTCTTAAAAATCGCTTAAAAATAATTTCTTTCCACTGATGTCCCACGCAAAAAGAAGTGAAACGAGGTGTATATGCAAATTTTGTATGGCTCCGTTTCATAGTGAGAAGTGCTTTGCGTAGTACATGTATGTGCCATACTTTAAAAGTACTAGGTACTTGTGTGTATAAATAGGGTCTGTGCTCAAAATAATTTATGAAATGGAGTTCTAAAGGATAGTCCTTCTTGATAAATCAAACATAATGACTAAGGGTTAACTTTTGCTTAGAGTACTAACTACCTACTAATAATAAATAATAAAAAAGAGTAAATTAAACAAACGCACTCTATTGGAGGTTATTTTTGTTGTTATTGTTGTTATTTATGTAAACAGTATTTTTCACTTGCACATTAATATGAATATATTGATTTTTGCATGGATTTTATAATTTTATCAAGATTATATTCATAAATGCATTAATTTCATACACGTTGCAAATTATTGTTCCATGATGTAGCTCCAGCTCTTATATTCAAACACTGAAAGTTAAAAGTATATGATAAAAAGTTGATGAGATGCAAACTCTTTGTTAGTTGATTGTAAAAAAATACTTGCCAGGTAAAATCACCTGCTAGAAAATACCCTGCCATCTTACCGACCCGGTAAATTGGAAAAAAATGTCTTTTATGTGTCAATAATAACTGTTATTAATAGTGGATACTGTGAGCTTAGAATAATTGTATACTTTCTATCAAAAATCCGTGAAGTATTAGGATGAAAGCTGAATCGCAGGAATAGCAAGATATCTGCTTATTGAGTTCTTACAGTTCTACTTTTAATAAAGAGTAATTCTAATTTCGCAGATCTCGAGGATTTTTTGCTGATCTAAGCTGAACCAGGAGGAGAATCTTCAGGATTATCGAGAGGATTAAAGAGCGGAGAAGCAAATTACCGGTGAGTGGATACCTAATCCCATTCGATTTCTCAAGGAATGAATCCCCATGACTGGGACCATCGCTCTTTACCCTTGTTACTCTTATCCGGGGTGTACGTGCGTTCAATGCGTATTCCGGATGTTTTTAACCACTGTGCTATTTTTATAATGAGTCCCATTCAACTGATTCATTCACAATCATAAAATTAATTCCAGGAGAAGAAATTTCCACGGAAAATTTAATAAAATTTTACCTTTATGAATTAATTATTATAGCTTTTCATCTTTTGTTTAGAAAACACCTACATGCATCACTGCAGAATCAGTGGAGTTAATTTTTCTATATTCTACGTTTGTTTACTACTAATAGTTACATAATTTTTGGACTTTTAACGTCGATTTTCATTCATAAAAGAAGCGATCATAGAACTGTTAACACACCGTGACACACGAACTATGTGAAACTGAATTGAAGACATTATTTATGTGGTATCTTGGATTGCAGTTTTCTTCTCTAAAAGAGCTATCAAAGAGCAATAAAAGACCAATCCCTTTGGCAGCGATGCTGAAATCTTTGTTTGAATGACAGCGCGTTATCCACCGGCTCAGTTATTATATGACGGCTTTTAATATGTGGGAGATTGCTAATACGGTGTTTTCATGATTAACTCACCGATAATTTCTCCTTTGTTCTCCATGCACCCCGTACATCGATGGAAATACGTTATGCACGATGCGGTTGCGGTGAGCTTCGCTTTCCCCTTGCATTAATCTTGCACATACTCGATTGCATCTGTGACACGTGATTGCAACTTGCACGAATAATCCAAACTGACGGCATTGTGTTACTTATGAGTGATTTTTACATTTTCATATTTTACTTTTCAAATGAAAACGCTTGTGGTGACAGGTCCTATCAGCTAGTCGAGACATTTTGAAGGAGTACGTGAAAGTTACTAATTAATTAAAGAAGTTATCGAAATATATTTAATGTTTATATCAATAATTAATGCATGGACGATTATTGTAGGTTTATCTAACTTATCAAGGAGAAACTATGTACATATATCCAAACATCAAAGAACGGAGCAATAAAAACATCCTACATGATGATTGGTATGACTGAACTTCTGTAATATGACTGCTCTTAACGATGTAAAATCACCCTAAACGATTACTAACATGAAAAATATTCTTATCATCTCCATAGATTTATAATACATGAACTCTTACCGTATTTGAGAATAGTTGTGAAAATTCTTGCACAAAACCGCACATTTCCCGAAGCAAATATTGTGTCATCCGGATGGTTCTGCAGTGGTTCAAATTCGCACGAATATGTTTATCGTTGAACAATGCTGTTGGAACCTTCTTGCATGAGTTTTTCTACGATTTCCAGTTTCCCAAACTATAGCAAATGGCGATCAATCAAAATGGAATACTGATTAAATATTTTTCACATTTTCAAAATTTTAAGTTGTATTTCTTATTTATAAAACAGCAGAAATTTCCGATGAACTTATAGTGATACATGAATTTCTGCAATTTTTCTACGAATGATCATTCAAAAAATTTCTGAGGTTATTTCCTGTTTATGCTGCTTAAATAATTAAGTTATAAAAATATGAAAGGTAAAGAATGAATCATCAATTTTTAATATCCGCTCTTGAACATCGCCGATTAAGGCCAATCTCACGTAATACATTAGTGTAGAAGTTCATCGTGCCCAATAGGTCAGCCCACGATTTACTTTAAGTCTTTCATTTATTTTGCTGGGGCCCCCATGATGAAAAATTTTTATATTTTTATTATTCAAGTTCAACAAATCCGTTATTTTGATGACTTTTGATTTTTCTCGTAGTGGTGAACCAAAAATACCTTCCAAAAATTTTATTTCGTTCGTTAAAAATTAAGTACAATCACAAGAGTCGTTTCAACTCTAAGCCCCAATTTTCTTAGCGTAATCGCAAGCTGACATCGGTATCCATTCCGTTTTTGTATCCACGGAGCAAGAACGAAACTTTAAGCTACATTAAACTCGGCATTTAATCCGGAGAAAATCTTATTATCGAAACATCGCATTCGTTTAAATTAGTCCTCCCCTTCTCCAGACCGAGGCAGCGTCGAAAAAGTCAGAAAAACAAGGCAAAAGAAGTTTTTGCGTGCGATGGAATCCAACTCAAATGCTTAAACGCTCCGTTAACGCGACGTATTAAATCTTCCCGATCCGCTCACTTGCGTCCTGATTCGACCATTACGCCGAGTTAATCGGCGGAAGTTAACCGCGGACCCTTACAACTCCCTCACGTAGCAACCATTTAATTTCCATGGCCGTCCGTTTTTAAAACGCCCTTGGCGAGTCGAAAGGGAAAAAAAGACAGCTTCATTTCCGTCGATTCGGAATTCGACTCATGGAGCTCGTTCGCGAAAGTATGATTTCTAGGGATGGCGTCCCACGCCCACATACGATACATAATTCACCCGCCCATCAATTCCTCCACGCTTTTTATTCCTTTCGTTTCGAAAAAATAAAGAGGCAGTCTTTTCGCGAAGGGACCCTTTTCTCCCTAGGCACAGCTCCTCGTGAGGTCCCCATCGTATAACCACTTGACGGCTGGATAAATGTTTTTTAGGACGCCTCGTCCCCCTGAAGCCCATCATGTATGCATTCCTCTGGAAAGCGACACCCTTCGTACTATTCATTGTCCGAATCCGTGATCGGCCGGAAGCATAGGCGTGTCCCATTGTCAGCTTTTCTCGGAATACTTCCGCACCCCACCTTCCATCACCATACCACCCTTTCTCTCCGCCTTTCTTACTTCTCGTGTGCATCTTTACACGAAAAATTATCTCCATCCCTTCCTCCCTCCCTCCATCAATTTCCTCGTATCATCTTGCGTTACTATGCGTCCTAACCGGGCGACACTAAGGTTTAGCGCTCGAATGTTGTTGAGAGCATGGGTGTTGGTCAAGGGTTAGTTGTTAGAATGGTCTTCCAAGACTTAAATCCGATTTCCAAAAATGATTTTTAGTATCATTCCTTATATATATTTTCCAACTTTTCATTACAATATTTCTTTATTTCCATGCATCCATTTTCTTCCCTTTTCATCCTTGACTATTAAAAGTGCATCAGCATTTCCTATGCCTCTTTTCGGAAACGAAACCTATCAGTTATAAATTTCGTCAAGACACACCGTTCAATCTCATATTAATCATTCGGTATTCGTAAGAATAAAATTACATTACACATACATTTACCTGAAGATTTTGTGCCACTTATAGAATACGAAGCAGAAGAGAAGTGTTTAATGAGCATTCAATTATTCAACTCATAAAAGGGAGAAGTAATAAATGAAAGTGCGAGAGAGTATGATGATTAATTGACATTATTATAATTCTGAGATGATTAATTGTCATCTGTGAAAGTATCATTTGGCATGTACCTAAAGATAGGAAGGCTTACCTTACAATTAAAAGTGGCCAGCAAATAGCAAAAGAGTTCTAAATGTGGCAAGGAGCAAATGAATGAAATGTGACCCAGTTAGTATATGCATACGTAATTAGTTTGACAGATGCAATACTTAAGGTTTACCTATAAATGATATAAAGAAATGCGTCTACAGGTAATATATGCTAATGAATACAACCACATTAATGGAAATTAAATATTTATTGGATTACACAGTGAATAAACAATAGTTGTGTTTCTTACGACCTTAGTTAGAAATTAGATGATGTCAAATGTTTTCGTCTATGAGTTCTATGAACTCAGTTCGACGTTTCTAAAGATACCATAGTAGCTCTCGAAAAGTTTTTCAATTTCCGAATAGATTCCGCAATTTACGAAGAAACGTTTCCAATTATTTTTACTTAATTTTGCTAACTCAAAAGACATGATTCCAGGAAAAGGGGTTATTAGGTCAAGTTATTACGTTCTCTGTTTAAAAGTACTTATTTTGCCGAAAGGCAAAGGAGTCCATTAAGGGTTTCTCACAATTTTCTTTGTGTCATTTTAACTTGGATCTCTTCATAATTTTCTTTCGCATTTCCCAAAAAATGTTACAAATCTAAAACTTCCATTTCCATAATTGCTGGCTTCTTCATTTTTCTCGTTGTCGCGGATAATTTCAGATTAAATTCGTTCACTTTTTCTCTAGAGAGTCTCTCCAGAACTAGTGAATCAACGCAATTATTTTATCTCGATGTTTTTCGTTTGCTATATTTTGAGAGACGGTTAAGAGCAATTCATTATTAATTCTTTAATTATGGCGTAAGTCTTCACTGCGGACTTTTATTTCTTCCTTTCTTCCGGACATTCTTGCATCTAGTGGTCCTTCGCTATATATCCGTGGGACTTCCTCTAATGGAGTGTTTCTCATCCTTTTATGCTGTCGCTGACTCCTTGCGATATTCTACTATCATTGCTAACTGTATCTCTTTAATTAATTTAATATATTCAGCTATAGTTGCTTAGATAATTCGCGATTGGTGCTTGTGTTGAAATTTTATCCTATGGTAAAGTTGAGTTGGATTTAACATTAAATTTTTCTGAATTTTTCCGATTTCTCTCCATAATTTTTTCTCTTTGGGATAAGTCATCTAAAATGCAAGATTCATATTCGACACGTCCAGAGCTCAAAATTAAAGTTAGGGATTGATTTATTTATATCACCCATTGTTCCTGATTATTTAAATTTATGTGATACTGTAATTCAGGTAAATATCATTCACTCACTGTAGTACTCTATTGTTTCCCATTTTACTTGCTACCGAAAAATGTTTTTAAGTTACCGCTGGTGATTCATGCCTTGCTCAGATAAAATGCATAATACATAGTCAACCGCATTTCAAAAACGGCTTAATTCAAAAGTCAATAATTTGAATATTAAACAAGTTTGCACGATAAAACTGTTCTTTGATTTATAAAAGTCCGTAAATATTTTTTAGGAATGCTGATGCGAGATAATGCACCTGTCATGAATTATCAAGTAAAGTATGATTTATTAAAAGTGTGATGTTGAAGTTTAATCTTATAATAATAATAATAATAAATCGACTTTATTTCAGGGCGAGATTGAGACTAGTAAGTCTCTTCTTACATCTAACCCTACATACTAATCTTGTTCGCAGTTGAGATGAATCATAGAAGTCCTTTGCTATCAGAACAGCATCACCTCTAATTGGTAACTCTAAAGAACATACTGGATTCCATATCCGAAATATATCTTCAGGTGTGCCTGAGCGCTTCTTTAGAGATTAAAGAAACAAATACGGAAGATGCTGTTTCCTTTATATACAATTATGATTCAGGAGTACCGGCGATTAATTACTTTCTTAACATTTCATAAATCGAATTTCAAGTACAGCACGGGATTATCTATGGGGGATTTATTGCAATTAATACTTAGCGATCTGAAAACTTGGAAAAAAATCATTCTAGAGTATTTCAATTACCTAAATGTATATCAAGTCTGATTGCTGAGTTCCTCCCTCAAACAGTCCAGGTTGTCTTGCCGTTGGCGTTTCAGATTGTTGAATAAGGATTTACCTTAGAGGGTGGAACTTTGTGTACATCTATTAACTTGTAGAGACGCTTTCGAATTCTACTGTTGGTTGACTCTAAACAAAACACAAACAGCAACCTCCCGTGCCTCTCTTCCTTCATGCCTCAGCATTCATGCTCCCGCTCCCTTCTCCCCTTCAATTCTACGCTTGCTTGTATCTTTTCTATCAATCTTTCCTTGAATCTGCTTCCTAATCCTACCTCATCATTCCTAACTTATCCACCAACTTATTCTCGATGAAGGATTAAATGGAAGATTGAGTTTGCAATCTTCATTTCCCCCGAATGAAGAGGATTATCAGTCGGTTCTCCCTTAATTATTTCCCATTCTCTCTCTTCCTCCTCTCTTAAATCTGTTTGCGGAATTCCATCTTATCTTTTATTATTTTCTCCCTCAAAATATTCATCACCCATTACTTTCTCCATCTTTCTTTTTCGTCCTTTTCTCGTCTTCTAATCCATTTTCTCTTCTCCTTCCCTTTCCATTATGTCAGTGGGTTATTCTTCCTTGAATAACCTAAAGTTCCAAAGATTTTTCCTCGCTGTATTCTTTCTTTCTTTCTCATTATTCTTTCTGACTGTAAAAAATAAAAACGACGAATGAGGTTAGGTGAAAAATAAGCCCACATGGAACTAACCTCGATGGTAAAGGATCTATCTACCAACCTATTTATTTTCTTGAGTTTTTTCATAAAGTTGTATGCTATGAAGCCAAACTTTCCATCATTAATTTAGTTCTGATTAAGTAGTACACTACACGTATCTGCTTTCCTTCATTCATATTGTTTCTTTTTGATCCCCCTAGTGATTATCGGAAAGACAAAATTTTCACTGGCTCTCTCGCTCCATATCGATTTCTAGGTTGGTACAGTACATTCCTCGTCTAATTTCTGAACTTCTAATGGACAAACGGAGAGAAAACTTCGTGGATGGAGTGGAGTTAGCAAGAGTGACTGAGATTGATTAATTGATCCTTCAGTTCGAAATGTTTCCGAGTTCTAGTTGCTGGTAAATTGCTTTCTAATTAAACGATTCCAATTTACGAAGTGAAATATCTTTGCGATCTGTCATATCCACCGTTGAAATGGCCGCATGACAAGTTGGTGGTTAGTCGTGCGTCAGCCATCCGTTTTAAACCGTGGTTCATCTTTGCGTAAATATTACATAGCTTTTATATTACATTTAGAATCTGCTGTAATAATAACCATGTCGTTTTTACATTTATTTATACGAGTCAGTAGCTTTCCATCGCATTTTCCCGTGATATAGAAATATGAAATATAGGAATTCATTAGAGGGCTAATGGAATATTATATATATCAAAATTTCTATTCCAAAGACATCGTTGGTTCGAAACCAGATGACTCGAAAACTTTCCATCAGAAATGCATGTAAAGTTCTTCTTGATCAAAAACAGTTTTTCTTTCTTTTGCAAAGATAAATTAGAAATAGAGACCCTACGAAATCGAGATTAGCACCAACAGAAAGGAAATTGGTTAAAAAGATTTTTGAGAAATTTCGTGGTTGCGAACTGCCGGTCCCCTACACAACCATAGAGATTGTTATAACTGAGTCCTTGCGTTTTCCCAGAAGAATACGCGAGGATGTTTGACTTGACCTTTATGGAATAAATGGTAAGCATTTGAAAGACTTTTTGAAGAGGAGGCAACTCTGCGTTCTCAGCATTTACAGCTACGATAAAAATATCGAGGGTACAAATTTATGATCAAGTAGAAATGTCTCTTAATCAGCAAGATTTTCAAAATGAAAAATATATTGTTTTTTACGATGAAGTATGAGAGTGTACGTCAAGTCATATGTAAGTCCATGGAAGAGAAGGAAATAGTTTTGGGAACCTTAGGGATATTTTAACAAAACTGAGGTGTACAAAAGAAATGTATGCATAATGTTTAAAATATTTTTAAAGTTTTATTTTTAAGAAATTTTCTTATATTTCCGTTAAAAATTTTATGATGATTGATATTAATGTATCAAATAATTATAAACTTACTATTCAATGTAATACAATGTCTGCCGTAATTGATAGGGGAAATTTACCGAACGCGGAGTTGAATCTCAAGTTCATTGTGTTATCCTATAATTACTCTCGGGGAATTTGTGCCCAGATAGAATTTAAGGTAAAAAGATAATAGTTTTCTTTTATTAATCAACCAATTTTGCAGCTAAAAACTGAAAAACGCAAAATGTATTTGGATTTTTAATTCATAATATAAATAGGACGACGACATCCATGTATATGATGAAACGTATAATCATTCTTATTGAAAATTAATCCATTACCCATGATTAAACAAAAGTAAACATTTTAAGAGAGAAGAAAGGAAAAAATACGCCTTTTCATTTGAATATTTTTAACAGTCTGAGAAAATGAAAACGTTAGTTGGACGTTAGACGTTTACCCATAATTAGATTTAATAAAATTTTTATTTTCTCAGTTCGTTATGGCTTCCTACCACAATGTCTTGCCAGATTCTATTGATTTTTAACAGTAATTTTCACTTTCGCGTTCTCTACTTCAGAGATATTACTTGTAGAGGATGCGATAAAAATATCGTTATCCGTATAATGGGAGCAAGTTTATGATGAAAATAAGCTTCAAACGCCAAATGAGTTCATAATAATGAAGTAAAATGAAGGTAGAATCTAAAATCGGCTCGTAAAAGCCTTTCCTTTTCAAGGAATTCCTTTCAAATTAAATTTCAAGAACTCAAATGTTAATAACATTTTTATTAAAATTTTATGCGATTTCTGTCCCATTTCTATGTTTCATGTTGCTCATCATGGCAGTGATCGGTCATATAATAACTTATTTGTGTTTAAGAAGATAAGTTTCTCATCTGGAAAGCGTAGAAACCTGAGAATATTTAGTTTTAATGCTTCGGAACTTTTATACGATTTGGAAGGAAAGCAAGGGCAACAAACTGCCTCACTCCTCAGCTTGTTTTGTAAGCCTCATTCTGTCTCCAAGGTTTTCGTAGCTAATGGTGTGAGGATACAACCAGCCAATCCAACGATGGTTGCAGCGACAGTCAATCGGTTTCCAATCGAGATAGTTTATTATCTGAGATACTCGATTCGAAAGAAAATCAGTGATGCTCAGTTTAAAAAGCTATTCATGGTCTTAACATTTTTTCATTCCCACTTTATTTTTCCCTCCTTTCCGGAGATGTTGAAGTATGCATGGTGACTATTAGATTCTCTCTGCCTGGAGCCCCCAGTGCACTGAACCTGCCTCGTAGGTACAGCCTTGTACTTGCCTCCGCTTCTTCCACGTTTCCCCTCGGTCTTTCCTTTCTCCCCTTCCCTTTTCTCCCATGTCTTCCTCCCACTTTCCCTCAGCAAACCCCCCCTCGGACATTCGTCGTCCCAGGCACACGCGCCGGGACGGCCCAAAACGCCTCCCGAGGAAGACGGCATCCGTTGTACGCAGATGAGAGTCGTCTGCTAGGAAGGGGATGCAGCTCCGCCCAACAGGGAGATGAATCACCCGCCGCTCGCCTCTCAAAAGCCGCAAATGGCGCCATTAACATTGCACGATGACGGCCGATGTGCGTGCAAATGCGCCTCTGATTTTTTTCCCGTGTCCCCTCTCACTACAGTCGCGAGGGCAATTATTCACGTCACTTTAATGGCGTCCTCGCTACCCCTTTGCTTTCCCTACCTCTCTCCGTTCGCACAGGCGGAAATAATTATAGATGCGGGATTGAGGAGTTTTTGCTCCAAAAGGGTATAGACGAGGTGCTATTTTTTCGGATTCAATCGTCTTGATTTCAAGCGTGGATGATTAGGTGCTTGTAGTGGGCCCTATAATAACAGTACGCATTTAGAATCTTATGCTGGCTATAATAGGGTAGGGGGAATCATAGAGAGCATTTGATGGCTGGCGCGTGGGTCATTGGTTCGAGCTTCATTACGGATTCGTCATCTGGTCGAAATAGATGTTTGACAACACATGTGAGTTAATGGGTAGAGGGGATATTCATTGCCACGGGGACGATAGAGAGTACGAAGTAATTTATCTATGATGCCTAGAAAAATGATGGCAGTATCAACAAGCAAAATGAGTTTCAAAAAATATTGCCGCAGAAGTTAAGTCAAGCAACGTCTGTAAAGGATCTTGTTCTCCATTTTACTACTAGATTTACTATTTTGTACTAGCTGGAATGTTTTCAAGCAATTTATTCCATTCCTTGATGGCACTTAAGTTTCAGTTTTGCAATGAAAAAATTTCTGTCGTCGGTAATGGGGACCTTTTAGAGACAATACCGATCGTAACTGTGATAGTTAAACGGTCTTTAAAATTCATTCATTTATTGATAGAATTCTACAATTCTGTCCATAAATCGAGGGTATATATTTACGGGGTGATTTTATATTTATCTTAGGTCGCTGGTATTTACCGAAGCGCCTTTCACAGGTACCAGAGCTGATTAAGTGAATCACCATTTCGCGTTTTGTGCCACGTTTAATATGATAATGTTATATATTCAGGTTTTATTTTACTCTCCCGTAAACTGAAAAGGATAATTTTCAAGAGAACATCTTCAAAATCTTTTCTTCTACTTTCTACTAAATTTACAAATCTCAATGATGATCATTAAGCGTGTGAATATAGTCGTATGAAAGGAAAGGCAGGAGGGCTCATTCCCCCTTAGTATTAAATACTAAAACTATCCCTTATTAGTAAAAGTTAACTCGCTCGACTACCGTTTAAATATAAGTCCCAGTGCACCTTCAGCTCTACTTGGCATACGTCGTAGCATTATAATCGGGAAGCTGAGGTCATACTAAATTTTGTAGGATAACACTCGTAGTGATTTCAGTGACAAAGTCTGATAGGAATGTCGAAATTTTATTAGAAGTAATTTATTTGAGCATTCATTAGCAACGAACGGAACATTTGAGACAATGATAATGGCTGATTATCCAAAAATCCACAAAAGGGATCGTCGTCTTTCGTTCTGTATATCATTCACTCTTTTGTGTCACCGTTATTTGAAGCTTTTTTCCCAAACTTGTAGAATGTTAATCTCCTGACAGAGCCGTCCTTGGGTTAAATTTTGATTTCTGAAAAATAATCAAACGTTTTCTAGAGAAAGGATCAGGTTTTGCAAGTTTCTGCATGCGCCTGGAAAACCCTAAGGAGGAACGAGAGATATAAAATATGACGGAAGTTGAACTTGCGCCCGGAAAGTTGATGAACCGTGTTCGACTTTCGGACATGTCTTATTTAATCAGTACCATTTAAAAATCTTACATTTCTGTCATCATAGGTCGAAACGTAGGGATATGACTCATGGCATTTGGTAATCATCAGCATGTTCAATTATACCTATTTTAATTGAATTCTATTTAAATCTATACCCGTAGAGTATGTGAGCTCCTCAAGTGTTTTAGGCATGAGCACATAAGGTCTAAGCATCTTCTTAAAAAGTGGTTAAATGCACAAAAAATTGAACGTCTTTGAAGTATTCCATAAAAACCAAGCTTGAAACGGGAAATATCAAAATTTTAATTAAAATTTCTGCCGTTAGGGTTTCTTCTCAAATCCTTTAGTGTCCCTATATATTAGCCATTGGCGAAAGAAGTTGTAAACTGCTTCATTATAAATCTCTCGGGGAAGCTCAACTATGTCGCAAGAAAATGTCGAGCGGAAATACCTTTCATCCCCTCAAATTACCAGAAAGTACTCCCAACTGCACTGCGGGAATTCTCGTAGTCCTATTTGAACTCCACTTAGAAGATCCTTACTATATATACGAAGGGATATTTCACTTCCAGTTCATTACATCTTCGGAATTACTTTTATCTTATAAGGGTTATTTACTGGACTTCCAAAATCATTGATACTTTAAGAAAATGCCCATTAAACCATTTATAGTATAATTTATGACAGTAGTATTATGAGAGCATATTCATATTAGTACCTTTCCAAGAAGTATTCGTTTCAATAAATGTGATTATACCATTATCTTAAGCATATATTTTATACATTTCTGATCAAACGAGGAATCACCACATGATTGGTGAATTCAGTATAATTCACTGATGTTAACTTAGAGAAAGGATTGACGGTGTGCATTCTCAATGTTGCTCTTTTGCATGAAAATTTGAAGAAAAAACCCTTGAAATTGCAACAAACCGTTTTTCCCAATACATTAAGTACTCAAAAGATCGGTTCTTAATAAGAAAGTGTATGTATGTATATGTAGTAATATAAGAGGAAAACGAAAATCTGCTTTAGCTCTCTCCTCTGAATAAACCAGCTACTAGCAAGTTTGAGTGAATTTTTAAATTTCTTAATTTGTTATTTATAAATTAATACGCACTCAAATTACCTGTATTTTAAAATTCGAAGTGTTCAGAGGACTTTTTTGTCAAATTTCATATCATTTGCCAACTGAAAAAATAAACTCTAATACAACAATGTTGTTGAGTGAATGTTCAAGGGCGTTAATCGAACATTTACATTTAAACCTTGCTAGCCGCCAATGGCGCGTGGCAGAGTAAATTATTGACATTTATTTGAAATGACAGTTTTCAGCGCTTTAACTAGATGGAAGACGCTCTGAGGGCGGAAGACTTTCAAAGAAATTGAAGATGGTTTTTCTGTAATTATTAGTATATTTTCTACAATGATTATTGCCTTATTTAGAAAACTAGAAAATACCACAAAAAAAGGTAAAATAATGCTAGTAGATAAAGAATTAACTACGATATAATTTCAGAAAACTTAGAATCTTTCATAGTTCGTGTTATTATTAACGTATTGTCCTTTTCTGTTGAAAGAAATTAGTAGACTTTTTTCCTCAATCATATGATGAAATTTACTTTGCTCACTTTACCCCTTCATATAAACATTAATGTTTACAACATTGACTACTTATTGGCTCTTTTATGTTTAAACCGTTATGGTGTAGTTACAGTTACAGTACTTCAGTAATTATAATGACTTATGAAGCGCTTCTCGTATATAGCTGGTTCTTCCTCGCAGAATATTCGTTTCGACGTCCACATCGTAGTACAGTGTTTACTTCTGGAAACGACAAATTCTGAGAGAGATATGAAAGACAGGCTCTGGCGAGATATTTTTAAGGATTGCGAAGGATCCATAGCTCTAATTGAACTCACTTTTCGGCATCTTTTACTCATTTCTCGACTCACACGACATCTTGTCCCACTTTCGAAACCATCCGCCAACTTAATTTATTTCCACGAAGTACCTTTCTTCCCACCCCTTTTGCCAGCTTATCGCCTCCGGTCTTGGAGATACCCTTCTAAGTAATTGCTCACGAAGTTCCTCGCGCGAGGAAGAGCTAAGCGGAGGATCTCTTATCCCCCTCAACCCACTCAAGGCTTGCATTTCCAGCTAGCTTTTGAAGGACTAGAAAACTCTCCGCTCATACTTGAATTATCGAAAATTTCAGTCGTTACAAAGCGGAAACAGGCCTTTCATTCGCGGGCGAAGAGCGGCAGGAATGTGCCCTGGAGGGGAGGGATTCGTTTTGAGACGGAATTCGCACCTTCCATTGTTCTTGACGGCTGCTTTTTGTCTCCGGCTTTGAGGCCTTCCTATCGGCGAGACAATACATCCAAGAGTCCGCCAACGGAAGAACGGGTGCCGAATCACCAGATATTCTTAGGGAATGATCTCACGTCGAGTGGATATCTGCCCAAGCGGAAGAGTCAAATTTACAACTCTCCAAGTTTTGATTGATAAAGTTTTGCCGATTATTCTTGTCCGATGGGCTGGTTGTTAAAAGAAGTGTCGGTTTCCGATGGCATGGTCGTTTTTTTTAATTGCTCCCCGGAGATGAGCTCCGCTCCTAACACTCCACGTGCCACTGGAAGCATCTTGTTAAGATTGCCTATTGTTTGTCAACAGATTGGATCTTCTTGGAATAGTATACCTGCGATTTTTCCGTTGGGATCCGGTACTGTGAAAATGAGTGTAGCCAGGAACCTTAATACTGATTTGAAGCCCTCAGTGGGGTTTAAGGTATTTTCATAGTCTTCCATTGTCATGCTTCGTTAAAAATTAATAATTTTAAATACCAGTCCTTGCATGTTCATGATATTTCTCTCGTTATCTGATCGTTTTATGTAGCAGAGTTGGATCACTATTTGTCCTCCATGAACGTACTACCTCTTAATTTATTAAGTTTGACCTCAAGATAAGTTAAAGTTAAATCTTTTTCTTTCTAACTAATATTAACCTTCGTCAGGACCCCTCTAAGAAACGCTCACCAAGGGATGGGATGATCCCTTTTAGAAGGGATGTAAATTATACATTAGTATAATATCATACATAAAATTAA
>KZ308507.1:284231-508809 GCA_000376725.2 Ladona fulva
TTCTTTTGCTTTTCGATTTTGTTCGTTTTATCTTTCTTAATTTGTTAGTTGTATATATCTGAAAGTTTGGCGAAAAATCAACGTTGGTGACGTGGATTGTATTGCATAGAAGTTGTCTATAGAAGCGGATTTGAACTGTGCGGTTTTCAAAAATGTTCATGAAAATTTGCAAAAACCTTCTTATTGATAGAGGCAAATAATTAATTTAGTTTCGTTAATTGAGAACTATCTTAGATGTTTTTGTAGGAGAAGTTTCGTATCTGGGGTGGGTCTACTAAGTCGACTGCACCGAGTAACTTCCAAAAGAGGTGCAAACATTGCTAATGACGAGGTGATCGTAGCTGTGTAAAGAGAGAGTACTAAAAACTTCACAATGGAAAAGAAATGCGAAAAGGTAATAGTGATAAATTTTTCCGACAATTACATTAATTTAATGCTTTCTTTTTCATGATAAATTCCATGCTAAAGAGTTGGTAATTATTATGGATCAGTTAACTACATTGCGATTTTTTGTAAAATCTTACATTGTTAAAACTCGTAGCCTTTTCATAATATCATAAAGCATGAGAACACAATAAAAATTTGCGTGAATTAAAGGTTTAGATGTTAAAGACGATTAATTAAACGTTAAGATGAACCATTGAATTCTCTCTTTCCATAGAAAGTATGTAACCCATATTCATTGAGGGGAATTAATTTTTCGTTGCTTGGAAACGTTTACGGACAGCTTCAAATATTTCAAGGTTATCCTCGCGGAAAGAAAGTGCGAAAGAGGTTGCACAGGAAAGAAATTCTAATAGTTATGCAAAGTTAATGACGGAAAGATGGACGAATATATATTTTTGTTTCTTTTACGTAAGTAGGCAAACATTTCAGAAGCCTGAAACGTTCGTCTAAAGATTCTGCATATTTACGTGCTAATATATATCTTGAACATTGGTAACATAAGAGGTGATGAATCACCTTTCGGGGTGTCTTTATTCTTTGTTCTATAGTTTTCTGTCGACTTCCAAGGTCTTTATTAATCCCAAGTGTGTATTATAATAGTATTCATGGCTAATCAGAGATAACGGGTGTCTCATTTTAAAACTGGATGTTGGAGAAGCGATATCATCTATCCTTCTTTATCACTCTCTTACAGTGTCTGCCAAATCGTTTTACCTCACGGAACACTAGGGAAGAGAAAATCGCGTAGTGGCACACGATATATGAATGAAATCTTTTGTATATATTTAATGTTTTCCTATACTAGTAAACATTATTACATGTATTTGCTAATTTGTACAAATTACATGTATTTGCTTATATATACTATCTATTATGTCAGGTACGACATTTTGGTATGATTCTATCTATTGAAAAACACATAATTTTTCAAATTTTTTGTCGCACAGTTACTATATCTTCCAGCACACAATATGGGATACATTGCCCTTTTATACGGCCTCCTTGAATCGAATCCTAGAGCGTTAGATAACTGACTCATTTCAATCTCGATAAATTTCCCTCATTCTCCAAATGAGGACTACCATATTTGATGTTTCCAGCTGTTATGTTTTTCTATTGGTGTGGCTGTTAATTTTTGGCTTCAGATACTAAAAATCCGGAAACTCGGAATATCGCTTAATCAATCCCCTCTATGATGATATAGGTTGTAATTACAGTTGTAATATTTCATAGTATATTTATTCAACCAAAGATATAGAACATAGTTCTGACCTGATTGAGAATAAATGCTCAAAATCACGATCACTAATGGACGCATCATTGAAACAATATAATTTTATCATCATAGAAAATTGTCCCTGATAAATCTATCTTATTTAGCCATTGTCTTTAGATATGTAGCTATTTTTACCTAGAAGTAAGGTAGAAAAAAATAATTATCTAAAACATATTTTAAATAAAATGGAGGTTTAAAGAAAGAAAGACTGCATAGGAAAATTGGATAATTCCACAGAATAAATATAAGAGGTTTCAACTTAAGAACGCCGTGATCAGAATTTGTAAATATCAATCCAGTTTTATCCAAGCAATCGTGAATTATGAAATGCACGAACTAGTAGTAGTACTACTGCTACCAAACCACCGTCATCGACGACCTACTTGCATCGCCCTTGAGCAGAATATTACAGCCCCTGCGAATCGTATTTCCATTTGCGACGCCGAAATTTACTTACCAAAGGCGCGTTTGTATGCTAGTCCGTTCATTAATGCCCGGATATTGCCGCGCGGGAGGCCAGACATCCGCCCGAAAACATTACAGCACTACCGTGTCCTTCTGCAACGGACGTACGCTCAAGGAGGGTTCGTTACAGCAGCATTTTGGGTTAGTCAGTTATTGTGTTACTCCGCTAAACATACGCATACTGCTTAGTGGTGAAATTAAAGGCTTCAACTTTCGTGGTTCTCTTAGTACGAATTCCAGGTAGCAAACTCTTCCTTAATTAATGATATGTTGAAGTTCATTACTTCCACAAAAATTAGCGTGACACGAAAATTATGATAGTTTTCCGTACTCTTTATAAATTTATGCAGTCTACAATGTTCTTTTTCCATTTCAATTCAGTTAATTTAAATGAATAATTCCTCTCTTTTACTTTAATTGTTAAAAGTGAAAAATCAGTCAATATTTCGTTTTCCGTTGCAGCTCGTTTTCAATTTCTTCAATATCACTATGTAGTACTTCGAGTAAAGGAAGCAGAATATTTTATATGAAAACATAATAGAATATCATTAAGCTTATTCATGTGTAATCATGAACCAGAGAATACAATGATTTAGTCTCGCCCATTATCAAAAACTTACAAACTTCGTTATATTACAACTTTGCTTCCGAAAATCCTATCTTTTAAGATGCAGTATATCGTCAAACGCACAGTTTAAATTGTATTTAATTACAACTTGATCGATTGTTATTAGGATTAATTACCTTTAAGCCTCGGAAAGAATGTTGAATATCCATGAGCTGTGATATTATCCAATAATCATCCTTTCTTGCGATATTTGATCGAATTCCATCGATGTAGAAATAAATGGGAATAACTTGTGCTGAGTTATTACCATTTATATTCACATCGATATTCTAATACAATAATTTTCAACCGTCTTTACACGGATTTATAGTGCTTCGCAAATAAAAGTCAGACGTTCCGCTAAAAGTATAAATTCAAAAAGATCAATTAACCACAATTATGACGAAGAATAATTTATTATAACTTTGTTATACTCAATAATTTTGAAACTTTGTCCATCATGTTGCGATAAGAGCAGAAGAGTTACATGATACTTTCTCCTTGTTCTCAGAAAATGTTTTGACGAAATAGTTCGCTTTGTCCGCGTAAAATATATAACACCAGCGATGGATGATTTGTACAATCTGCGATATTAAATTTTGGGATGGATTGGTTCCAGATTGCTCGTGAAATTTCCTTTTAGATAACTCCTTTCAGTGTTCAAAGGTCTCTCAGTTATCGAGAAACCCTGCCACAATGTACAATATTGTAAATTAATTTCCCATTGTAAATAAACCATGTTGATAATACACCATATGAATGATACTGCATATATGCAAATTTAAACTGCAGCCAAAATGGTCAAAATGCAGATTAACCTAATTGGATTGACACAAATTGTATTTTACAGTTACCAAAAATTTTCTATTACTCCTTCTCCATTGACCGTATCCCGATGATCGAAAGGCATTATTCTGCATCCTTTGGTCCCCAAATCTCTCCAGTCTGCACCGCGTGTTGGTTGAAAGGAAAGGGAATACACAATTACAGCTCTCGGGTGTGTGCTGTTAAGCCCTGTGATCCAACCCAGCGCATTTTGCAGGAGTGGGCTAATGCCTGGGATTGCATGCGCGAGTGAATCCCAGTTTTGGCACCGTTTCGAGGGATCCTTGTCCGAGAAAATACCGCCCACGCGATGCGCTCGTATGCGATATTCGCTCATTTCGGCTAATGGACTTCATTTTCCGCCTCAACGATTGATTTTGTTCCGAATACATGCCTTTTTACTTCAGATGACAAAGCTCTGTTACTAGTTTACGTTTCCATATCTGCTTGCTTCGAATCGGCTCTTTTTCAGTTATGATTTCCATTATCTCACTTAATCCATCCGTTTGATGAACTTTTGTTTCATTTGCGTCCAGAAGAATACACGAATGCTCTATATTTGTGTAGTAAGCATGAACATGGGTTATCTATCTTATCTTTTGTTTGCGTATTTAGTTACTGCACTCTACTTTGATAGGATTGAGGTTCATGAATCGCCTAGATTCGTCCTTCATATTTCGCGTGATTCAATAGATTCCGATTGGAATTTTTTCTTGAAACCTGTATGATTTCATAGAGTTAATCCATTTTCTTTTCGAAAGTCGAAATTTTTGTTTATTGGCTTTCTACACCTTAGAATCAGAATGCTTTTGTATTTGAAACTCATTACGTTCATTTTCTTAAAAAAGGTTCAAATTCTTTTAAAATGTATTAATAATAATGATTATTATAATAATGCAACTTTACTAACGCGAGATTGAGTGTATCCTCTTCTAACATATAACCATCCATCTTATATAATATTATAACATTATAAGTGCCTTATTCGTGGCCTCTATTCCCAGTTCGTGCTTCCAAAGTTTAAAAATAGGGAAGTTACTTATTACACAGTAAAATCTTTCAGACTTTAAAGGAGGCAGCAACTTCCTACTGTACTATATCTAACAGACATCGTTCTTAGTTTCAGAGTGCAAGTCATCATAAATCTACATCCCAAAAAATTACAGGAGGTTTGGGGCGTTAGTGCCAAATCGGTTCTCAATGAAAATTAAATATTTAATTTGAATATTATGCTACTCTTTACCTCCCATCCAAGCTATGTATAATCACGGTAGCTAACGGATGTTAGACTGCAATTTTTATCGGTCGCTGATCTCTTCCGGTAATATTTTTTTAATATCCTCATTGTATTTCGTTTATTATTCATTGTGATGCCCGTGTTATCCGCTTACTTACTACTGAGATAAAAAGCTACGCAAGGGGAATGTTCCATTGGCATGCATGCTCGAGAGTGAAAAATTTTAGAACGAAGAAGTTTCAGCCATCGTATTGGTTTTTTAATATCCATCAACATTAAGGCAAAAAGCGTTAAAATTATTCAGGGTAAAATGGAAAATTTTCATTAAAATTTCCAACCCAAGGAAATTTCACTAAAAATGTTAATTTTACTTTCCAAATTAGGAATTTCCCTCGGAAACAAAATATTCATTACATCCCATAACTTAGCGTTGGACTTCAAATGGTTGAGAGATCACAACGGTCATGGAAATGAGAAAATGGAGGAATTTAAAGTAATATCAACCTTTTAACTGCCTACGTCAGTTCGGATTTTCATTTAGCTGCATTTCTCAGCGTCATCAGTCAATGACTGGATGGGTTTAAAATGTAACTCTAACGAATACTTTTTCACTTGGACGTACTTTTAAACGGCTCTCCCATAAATCACTTTGCGTAGAAACTGCCTGAGAGTCATCTTGAAACCTTTCTCGAATTAAACTTCTTAATTCACGAATCTTTGGCTGGGGCACGTTGGGTATAAGTTGCTTTTGCTGTAATTTTCCAGCAGAAGCGACTAAACTCCTAGAGGAAATGCATCAAGGAGAAAAGACAAAATCAAGTATAGCTGAAAGTCTTGTGTTGCTTGGAGGTTTCGAAAAAAACCCGATGTAGGAATTCAATGTTGAATCGTAATGTATTGAATATAATGTGGCAAAAATGTAATTATTATTATACCTAAGATTCCAGAATGCTTTTTTTCGGAAATTAAGCTGAAGAACTAGGATGAATTTCGATTGAACATGAATATACGCGTTTTAGAGTAACTTACAAAGTATTTCTCACAGTATTTCCTATTTCGTTTCATTAATATACTTGATCATGCTGAATTGTTTTTGTTTCACTGCGTAACCTTTCCATTTCTTTCTGTATTTATCATTTTGATTATTGAAAATGAAATATTTTACGTTTCTACCTTCCGTTCACTATTAGTTTCTGGAGATCAGACGGAAATGTGGAACTATTTTTAAGAGCATCTTACTTTCGGGAAGATTTCATCCAATGTCTTGTTTTCAATGGTCATGTTACCAGACGAAGAAGTTATGATAGTTTTATTTAATTTATCTTTCCGTGTAGATTTCGGAAATACGTGAACTTTAGCTGAAATTCCTAACAGTATGATTGATGAATGAGTACCTTGTGCTAAATTCCACTCTGCGAAAATCTCTTTATTCTAATCTGGGCTTTGACAAAACCGTCTCGATCTATAAAACTTTGATATTCACGATTCATTTTCTTCCATAATCGAGTTCCTTTGACGGTACGACAGATACGAATCTCCGTTTGAGAAATAATGGAGTTGCTAGGAAACTATTTCCAGAATGATGTAAGTTTAATACACATTTGACGATTCTATCTTTTCAAATAACCTTTGTCTCGTTAGCATTTACATCCGATTGACATTCTCATGTGGATCGTCAATATTCTTTCCTCTGTCTTTTCCCGNTAACTTCCAAAAGAGGTGCAAACATTGCTAATGACGAGGTGATCGTAGCTGTGTAAAGAGAGAGTACTAAAAACTTCACAATGGAAAAGAAATGCGAAAAGGTAATAGTGATAAATTTTTCCGACAATTACATTAATTTAATGCTTTCTTTTTCATGATAAATTCCATGCTAAAGAGTTGGTAATTATTATGGATCAGTTAACTACATTGCGATTTTTTGTAAAATCTTACATTGTTAAAACTCGTAGCCTTTTCATAATATCATAAAGCATGAGAACACAATAAAAATTTGCGTGAATTAAAGGTTTAGATGTTAAAGACGATTAATTAAACGTTAAGATGAACCATTGAATTCTCTCTTTCCATAGAAAGTATGTAACCCATATTCATTGAGGGGAATTAATTTTTCGTTGCTTGGAAACGTTTACGGACAGCTTCAAATATTTCAAGGTTATCCTCGCGGAAAGAAAGTGCGAAAGAGGTTGCACAGGAAAGAAATTCTAATAGTTATGCAAAGTTAATGACGGAAAGATGGACGAATATATATTTTTGTTTCTTTTACGTAAGTAGGCAAACATTTCAGAAGCCTGAAACGTTCGTCTAAAGATTCTGCATATTTACGTGCTAATATATATCTTGAACATTGGTAACATAAGAGGTGATGAATCACCTTTCGGGGTGTCTTTATTCTTTGTTCTATAGTTTTCTGTCGACTTCCAAGGTCTTTATTAATCCCAAGTGTGTATTATAATAGTATTCATGGCTAATCAGAGATAACGGGTGTCTCATTTTAAAACTGGATGTTGGAGAAGCGATATCATCTATCCTTCTTTATCACTCTCTTACAGTGTCTGCCAAATCGTTTTACCTCACGGAACACTAGGGAAGAGAAAATCGCGTAGTGGCACACGATATATGAATGAAATCTTTTGTATATATTTAATGTTTTCCTATACTAGTAAACATTATTACATGTATTTGCTTATTTATACAAATTACATGTATTTGCTTATATATACTATCTATTATGTCAGGTACGACATTTTGGTATGATTCTATCTATTGAAAAACACATAATTTTTCAAATTTTTTGTCGCACAGTTACTATATCTTCCAGCACACAATATGGGATACATTGCCCTTTTATACGGCCTCCTTGAATCGAATCCTAGAGCGTTAGATAACTGATTCATTTCAATCTCGATAAATTTCCCGCATTTTCCAAATGAGGACTACCATATTTGATGTTTCCAGCTGTAATGTTTTTCTATTGGTGTGGCTGTTAATTTTTGGCTTCAGATACTAAAAATCCGGAAACTCGGAATATCGCTTAATCAATCCCCTCTATGATGATATAGGTTGTAATTACAGTTGTAATATTTCATAGTATATTTATTCAACCAAAGATATAGAACATAGTTCTGACCTGATTGAGAAAAAATGCTCAAAATCACGACCACTAATGGACGCATCATTGAAACAATATAATTTTATCATCATAGAAAATTTTCCCTGATAAATTCATCTTATTTAGCCATTGTCTTTAGATATGTAGCTATTTTTACCTAGAAGTAAGGTAGAAAAAAATAATTATCAAAAATATATTTTAAATAAAATGGAGGTTTAAAGAAAGAAAGACTGCATAGGAAAATTGGATAATTCTACAGAATAAATATAAGAGGTTTCAACTTAAGAACGCCGTTATACACCCAGACGATTTGGTAAAAGATCTATTCAAGGATAACGACGAATTTTCAGTATTTTTATGGCTTGAAGTAAAAATACCACAATAGAAAGATAAAATAATGCTAGTAGATAAAGAATTAATTACGATATAGTTTCAGAAAACTTAGAATCTTTCATAGTTCGTGTTATTATTAACGTATTGTCCTTTTCTGTTGAAAGAAATTAGTAGACTTTTTTCCTCAATCATATGATGAAATTTACTTTGCTCACTTTACCCCTTCATATAAACAATAGGGTAGGGGGAATCATAGAGAGCATTTGATGGCTGGCGCGTGGGTCATTGGTTCGAGCTTCATTACGGATTCGTCATCTGGTCGAAATAGATGTTTGACAACACATGTGAGTTAATGGGTAGAGGGGATATTCATTGCCACGGGGACGATAGNTAAAAATAACATTTCATTGGAAGCATTGTTTCTTCTATATCTTACTACACCAACATAGTTGAAATTAGCTGCGTAGCGTTCAATTGAGCAGTACAAAAGTACGATCCATAAAAAGAGTCATCAGTTACCCTAATTACTAAAAAGATCCGTCTCGACTACACCCCAGATCATAGTACAAAATATTTGTAAAGCTCCACGTAGGTCGTAGACCATGCGTATCCCTTCGTAACATTGTGGGACAAATTCGCAAATGCGATCGTGAAATATTTACCCATATCGTGAGGACATCTCAAGATACATTTCAAGCTGACTGTTTGCAAATTTCATTTTATCACTACGCAGTTCTTTCCTCACCGGAAGTCTCTCGGCGGTTTTTTCACCAACTCTCCTTGGATAGATTCCCTCTCTCCCTCAAATCTGCAATCCTCCGCTTACCCATGTTTTACTTCCTGATTCTTTCGGGATTCTAGATTTCACCTCGCAGAGAGATGCGACTGAATTGCGCTCGTGCGACGCCTCCTCATTCAATTCTTCACTGCCAACCAAAGTCCTTCCATCACGTTAAGGAAAAGAACGGATAGAGGACTTGGGCTCGCAAACGTCCACTCCAACTCCCCGAATTTGCTACACCGGATCAGGGAAAGGGAGGAAATAAAGGAGGCGCAGCCAGCGGCGATAACGCATGTCGCATGCAACATCGACGGGCGACGCATCATTCGAAACGGATCGCAAGGGGATAAATAGCGGAACATAAATTATTCATGCATTTTACGTCCACGTCTAAATATAGCGTCGCCATTTTCCACCTCTGCGTTCATCCCTCCCATATTCGTACACATTCCTTCCGACGGAATAATACCGCCGTATCTCTCCACTCTCGAGTAACGTATTATGTATGGCGGAATCTGTAAAATGAAGATAAAGAGGTAAAGGTGGGTTTTCGGCGGTTTTTTCCTCCTTTTCGTATTCAGGGTGGGCCGATAATCTATCGCCGAATGCATATATGCATGAGCTCGAAGTCTTTTCGTGGGGTTAGGGTTTTCGAGAAGGTGTCGGAAAAAGGGTGCGGGGTTAGGGTACAAGGGGAGGGGTATATATGGGAAGGGTAAGCGAATGCCGCAGCATAAGGTGGAGAGCAGTGGGTCGCTCTAAAGCGAAGACAGTAATCCTCTTACGGGACGAATAAAATCGATGAGACGAGCGGCAATTTCCCAAACCACTTTTTCCACACTTCTTTTATTTCGTCCTTTTTACGGACGTTAATGTTTATTCGGTGGCCAAAGTAAAGTCGGAGGGAACGGGAGCCTATTTTTCTGCCGGGTAAAAAAGGGAAGAAAATTTCCATCGCCGTAGTATAACTGGGATCGTTATATTTAATTACGCCCATACGGTGGCGAAATTTTCGCGCGATGCCTTTTTAATTTCTTCGTTTTTTATCGTGGAGGATTCTGGGTAGGGAGTTCCGCGCGCCATCAGCTTCCCTTAAAATCAACTTTGATTCTCTTCGTCGTCACGGGATGTCTAACGGTCGCAATCCAATAAGAGTTCAACTTTCGTATTGATGGGAAAGAAGGGCGCGTTTTTTCCCCCTTTTCTCCATCCGAAATTCTTTCGGCGTCTGTTACGTCTCGGAAAACTAATAAAGTTCCGCAACCAAACTTGCCAAGCGGAGGCCTGATTACTTGGGAGTCTTGACTAGAAGGGAATATAGATTCGAGTAAATCGCTCTCATCCAGGTCGCGCACTTCTGTCCTCCTAATAAGTTAACGGTCATAGACTCCTTGGGAATCGGAACTTGTGAATGAATAAAACTTTATATTGAATGTAAAGGTGCAGATTTGAACTATCAATGGTGCAAAAATCAGATTTTGAGATTTTTTGAGGCCTCCACTAGGAATTATGAGTAAAAGTTCCAACTTTTTCACAAAATACGCAAATATACATGCTATAGAAATCTCAGTCGCTTCACTACGCAAGAATAAAAAACAAGTTTTGAATTACAGTACTAACACCCGGTATTACAATGTTTTCTTAG
This sequence comes from Ladona fulva, assembly GCA_000376725.2. Classification (NCBI taxonomy): domain Eukaryota; kingdom Metazoa; phylum Arthropoda; class Insecta; order Odonata; family Libellulidae; genus Ladona; species Ladona fulva. The sequence goes on from KZ308507.1 coordinate 294,960, forward strand.
AGTTAAAGTGAAGATTATTCGTAGGTAATCTCGATGCTAATTCGTCATATATAGAGGAGATTTGCTATAAATATATCAATTTAACTCGAGGAAAACATTATAATACGCAGCCATAAAGTGGAATTTACTTAGTCTATTTTAGGTATACTTAGAAATAACAAACCATAATATTTTTCTAGAAAAGTCTGGGACTCGAACCCGGAACCTTGGGGTTGGAGCTTTAGCATGCTAACCACTCAGCCACCGCAGTCGGTCTAATTAATTAAATTAACTTAATTCATTATGCGATAGAAATTTTCTCCAAAAATATTTAAACAATTAGAATAAAAAATTCCTGATGCGCATGATTTATTAGCACACCGAATTGTCAATAGTTTTATGATCATAACCACCATAAAATACCTATTTAATCTACATGAATCTGTTATTTAATGAGATTCCGGTGATAATATATTACAGAGTTTTTATTGGCCATTTGATGCTAATGAGTCGATCGCAAATGGCAGCTTAAATTAATATGCAATTAGCAGTGTATCCTAATTTTCCGACGATAACTCGTTGAATAATTCATAGGAAGTCATTGAAGCCAAATAGAAAAATTACATAAAAGATTTTTTTGGGAAACTTCAATAAGAATTTTTAAGAATAATGCGTTGAGTGATTAACTTACCCAGCATAAAAATCCTAGATTTTAGAAATGGTAGAATTACGTTACTAGAGCGGGGTATCTTTATTCATCGTAGTCTATGATGCAGTTATAAAATAATATAAAGGCGTTAATTGATATGCTTATCAATATATAATGCAATACATTTACAAACTTTTATTTGTTTATTTTCACAAGTCTTAAGACGATATGATAAGCTAAATCTAAATGATAAGCTAAATCTTTATGTAACTCTAACTGTGTAAGTACTTAATTGTATGTTCTTATGTATGTACTGTATGTGTCTTATGTAATGTATTGCCTTCGGGAGGTTTTTGGAGGGGTTTCCCTACCGTCCTTGGGCAAATGCCGGGCAATACTATGTTTAATATGTTATGCTCCCCTCCAGCACTGCCACCTGGCTAAAATGCCAAATTGCAGTGAAGATGAAAATAAAAAAATAAATATGACCGAGTCATGTATTTGCGCGAGTTNTAATTATGATATAGTTTCAGAAAACTTAGAATCTTTCATAGTTCGTGTTATTATTAACGTATTGTCCTTTTCTGTTGAAAGAAATTAGTAGACTTTTTTCCTCAATCATATGATGACATTTACTTTGCTCACTTTACCCCTTCATATAAACAATAATGTATACAACATTGACTACTTATTGGCTCTTTTATGTTTAAACCGTTATAGTGTAGTTACAGTTACAGTACTTCAGTAATTATAATGACTTATGAAGCGCTTCTCGTATATAGCTGGTTCTTCCTCGCAGAATATTCGTTTCGACGTCCACATCGTAGTACAGTGTTTACTTCTGGAAACGACAAATTCTGAGAGAGATATGAAAGACAGGCTCTGGCGAGATATTTTTAAGGATTGCGAATGATCCATAGCTCTAATTGAACTCACTTTTCGGCATCTTTTACTCATTTCTCGACTCACACGACATCTTGTCCCACTTTCGAAACCATCCGCCAACTTAATTTATTTCCACGAAGTACCTTTCTTCCCACCCCTTTTGCCAGCTTATCGCCTCCGGTCTTGGAGATACCCTTCTAAGTAATTGCTCACGAAGTTCCTCGCGCGAGGAAGAGCTAAGCGGAGGATCTCTTATCCCCCTCAACCCACTCAAGGCTTGCATTTCCAGCTAGCTTTTGAAGGACTAGAAAACTCTCCGCTCATACTTGAATTATCGAAAATTTCAGTCGTTACAAAGCGGAAACAGGCCTTTCATTCGCGGGCGAAGAGCGGCAGGAATGTGCCCTGGAGGGGAGGGATTCGTTTTGAGACGGAATTCGCACCTTCCATTGTTCTTGACGGCTGCTTTTTGTCTCCGGCTTTGAGGCCTTCCTATCGGCGAGACAATACATCCAAGAGTCCGCCAACGGAAGAACGGGTGCCGAATCACCAGATATTCTTAGGGAATGATCTCACGTCGAGTGGATATCTGCCCAAGCGGAAGAGTCAAATTTACAACTCTCCAAGTTTTGATTGATAAAGTTTTGCCGATTATTCTTGTCCGATGGGCTGGTTGTTAAAAGAAGTGTCGGTTTCCGATGGCATGGTCGTTTTTTTTAATTGCTCCCCGGAGATGAGCTCCGCTCCTAACACTCCACGTGCCACTGGAAGCATCTTGTTAAGATTGCCTATTGTTTGTCAACAGATTGGATCTTCTTGGAATAGTATACCTGCGATTTTTCCGTTGGGATCCGGTACTGTGAAAATGAGTGTAGCCAGGAACCTTAATACTGATTTGAAGCCCTCAGTGGGGTTTAAGGTATTTTCATAGTCTTCCATAGTCATGCTTCGTTAAAAATTAATAATTTTAAATACCAGTCCTTGCATGTTCATGATATTTCTCTCGTTATCTGATCGTTTTATGTAGCAGAGTTGGATCACTATTTGTCCTCCATGAACGTACTACCTCTTAATTTATTAAGTTTGACCTCAAGATAAGTTAAAGTTAAATCTTTTTCTTTCTAACTAATATTAACCTTCGTCAGGACCCCTCTAAGAAACGCTCACCAAGGGATGGGATGATCCCTTTTAGAAGGGATGTAAATTATACATTAGTATAATATCATANCTAATTCGTCATATATAGAGGAGATTTGCTATAAATATATCAATTTAACTCGAGGAAAACATTATAATACGCAGCCATAAAGTGGAATTTACTTAGTCTATTTTAGGTATACTTAGAAATAACAAACCATAATATTTTTTAAATTACAAAGAATAATGGATAAACATCATGTGACATAATGTAATATACCGGAAAGAAATATAAAATTCTTTCGCGAGGCGAAAAACAATAACGATTTGTAGTACGTTTCTGAGATTTCATAAGTACAGTCTTTTGAGGCCCCCAATATGGTTGAGGCCATCGGCTAGCGCCAATTGCGCCGTATTTGTAAATCCGCTGCCGTGCATATCTATATTATTACCCAGAAATGAAGTGAGCACGGTTGATCACTTTACTCTTTTTCCGTAAAACTTCTTCTTCTTCTGCTTTCTTCCTGCGCTTTACATGTTTCCTTCAGTACATAATCGGATTTTTCTATCCCCATCTTCTTGGAAACATCTTCTTTGTCCTGGAAGCTTGTGCCTGGCAATACTTGGCGATATCTTATTTTGATTCCATATATATGTGACTTTTTCATTCCTACTGTAGTCCATTTTCTCCGTCGTTGATATTATGTGCAATATTATGCTTTATTAACTCAATCTCATTCTGTCTAAACTGAATTTTTGATTTTTATGTTCAGAATCTTTCAAAATCTACTTCTAGAAATCTATCAATATTCCATTTCGTCTAGTTTCTACCTTTAAGGTCTTTTATTGGTCTTACTTTTGTTTACTATATTTCTGCGTTATTCTTTTTCCTCTCGTTCTGATTTCAAACTGAATTCTATATTTTTGTACTATTTTCAAATTTTCAGCAAAATTTACTGTAGGCATTTCAACTTCTATGATTTCTGTTATATGCTAATGTATAACCCTCTATGGATTGTTTGGATAAATTGCATTTTTATTTTTTCACCCTCATTACATTTCTTGATGAGGAATTAAGTAAAAAGGAAAGGAAAGGAAATAAGTATCTTGCCATTATCAAGGAAATAAGTATCTTGCCACCAAATGAGAACCCTAAATAGATTGTTGATGCGGAAATATAATTACTTATACATTTAAAAAATAATTAGAGAACCATTTTGATAATGAAGGATTTTTCTTTTTTCCAACCTAACTCATTCCTTGCTGATATTGCTGTAACCTACGAAGGCACCGCCTCATATTCCTTATCTTCTTTGGACTGCTAATCGATTCGTTTCTTCTATTTGACCAAATTGAAGATTCATCTAGGTTTGCGAAAGCATTTTATTTTGTGGAGAACAAAAGAGTAGAAATCAAAAGCGCTGCGGGTTTAACGTTATTTCTGGAAAAGGCTGAATCGTTCTTCTTATACGACATAATTGCCTATTTTTCCTTGCACGTTATTAAAGTGGTGAAGTGGAATAGTTGTTGATTTCTCAAAAATATCATTTCATCAAATATTCTTGAATTCGTTTTTTTCAATTAATTTGGGTGGATTTAAATTTTATACGGGCATAATAATTGAGATAAAAATTATCTTGTTGTGTTATCTCGCTTTATAAAACCAGTATTAATTATGATAGTGAACTGAAGGTTCGGTATTTTCTTTGTATTTCTTTCTTGAGATGTCTTTCAAACGTATGCTTCAAATGTTAACTCCTGAATATACAGCATATTCAGGAGTTAATAGCATGATTTGTAATTTAAAATTAACAAGGTGAGTTATTTTATATTTGAAGACCAAAACCTTTGAAATGGAATAATTTGCATTGGTGGTTTACAATCCTGACGAAAACTAATGCCTTTAGCTCTTACGATGCATTTAGAACTATCTTGCAGGATTTATCTTCCCTTTTGTTTAACGGATGGCTACCATGGGACTCACTATCCTTGGGAATCTCGGGTACATCGGAAAAAGCGACGTCCTCTGGTGCCTTTCTCAGAGAAAGCAATCAGTGAATTATTACCTAGAGCGGCTACGTTCGAACCTCATTTAATCAATGGTTTTAAAGGAAACGGGTCCTTTTTTCCATAATTTATGCTCTAAGTAATTTTAAATGGTATTAAATGTTGTAATTGCCTCTGGTTAGTAAAATAAATATGATCCTAACTTAATTTACATTTAATGTAACATATATGTAGAATTATTTGATAATGCTGTTCAAATGTTTTTCCTATATTATTAAAGATCATACTTTTGACGATGTTATATATTATTCCTTAACATTTGCTGTCGTTTAATTTGTTTAATCTAGAAATTTTAGTTTGTCTTATATCTTGTTTCATTAACTTGACAAGATTTGGAAGTTAATTTTTGGTAATTAATTTTATTACTAATTATGATATTTAAATTTTGTGGAGTCTAATGAAACAAAAGATAAGAAAATTCGTTTCGTGTGATGAAAACTGTAAATATTTTTAGAATTTAAATGTTGTGTATTAAAGAAAAAACGCTATATTTATATCCAGCCGATGGTATGACAAATAACATGAGATAATATAGTAATCATCGTTATGTGGCGGATTCAGTTTTCGCCAATTGTAGTCGTTCCTTTGGTATATTCTAATGAAATAAGTACAAACTGGCGGGAAAGATAATCAATTCTGAGGCAACCTATTTATCTGTAGCAGGAGGTCTCAACCGACGCGTCGGTACGCGTGTCACTGAGGGTATATGGAAAAGAATTAAAGGGAGCGTGAATAATAATTTAATGATGTGTAATGATACTATTAAATGTGAAATTTAAAGTTCGTTTAAAGATAAAATGAGAGTATGCAACCGATTTAATTACAAAAATGGGTTATATACAAAAATGTTTTACAGAGATTTTCCAATATTAGGCCGGTGATACACTCCTTATAAATGTTGAAAACCCCTGATCTATTGACTGTATGTTCTATCACTATGTCAAAAAAAACTGCTTGCTTTGCTAAAATGATCTACTCTCTCTTTGCGACAGGAAAAAGCCAACTGGTGGACAATTTGGCGATACAACGATTTCACTGCTTCCAGCACTTTTTTGAGGCGACGCAAGAGCCATTCCTAAGGGTATTGAAGTACTGTAACTATGAGCTCATCGAAAGGTTGGTGATGATTTTGTTTTGCATTTTTCTTATTATTCCTTGTAAAAATGTCATTCTTTCTCCGGTTTCCCCGAGGATATTAATTAATCACAACAAGAAAAATATAGGTTGTTAGGATTTACTTTATCCCATTAAATAAACGAAAACTGCCGAAACATTTGGACAACTTAAAAAGTTTTCATTAATCTGTTCGCTTTTTAAAGTGGTAGATTAGTGGTAGATAGGGAGCAGTAATTAATCACGCTGTTTTGAGGAAGCTGAATTTCTCTTCAATGCATTTCTTTGAGGATTAAATTAGTTACTCTTACAAAAATATAATTTATTGATTCAAGGTTACTCTTAGTTCGGACATCACTTAATTAATTTGCATTTAATGTATGTTTACTCGCGTTGGATGTAAGAAAAGCAATATTGTGAATGTTAAGGCTATAAGAGTTCACACGGCAGGACAATCTGTTATATAAGATTATAATTTTCTTGCGGCCATAAGTAAGAAATACTTTGCGGGCGCTTAGTTAACGGAGCTGCGCCACTATAGCCAAAGAGTGTTAAGCTGCAATTTTACGATGTTTATTATGTAAATGATTAAATAAACCGTGTAATCTCACTATTAATTTCATAATATGTAAAATCATGAACAAATTTGTAAAAACTGAAGCTAAAGACTCAAATTTTTCAATAAATAGTGGGCGCTCAACAAATTGGTTGGGTGGCACTTGAAAAGGTATTACGCCTCGCTTAGGTGTGCCGCTAAGAGGGAACCCTTCGTAAAGTATTGCTAATAAATACATAATCAATCTATATAAATTTGTTTTGCATCTCATGAGCGAACTTCTTCACGAAGTGATTTGGTGTTCGATTTTCATTAACCATCTGCAATCTTCATTCAAGTTTAAAACTCTTTGAGGAGATAATTTTAAGATATATAGTTAAACAACAAACATATAAAGGTATCAATAATTCGATGTATCATATAAATCATAATCACAGATTCCTCAAATTATTCAATCGTCAGTGCAATCGTAAACAATATTTCGATCTAGGGGAATCAATTTTGACCAATGATTGGTTGGTTTGCAGTTTTGTCTGCACCTGGAAGAGACTAAAAATTGGAATAAGGAGGGTTTCTCAGTGATATAGTAAGACTAATTTTAAGTACGTGACGGGTTTCGAACACATTCTCAGATGCGTACATAGGAAGGCAGCATGCACCGTTCGGCCAATTATGATACCATTTGGTCGCATATGAAATCATGAGCTTACACTACATTTGGGTGTTGCCTACGTTTCGATACTTTAACATAGAAATAGTACGAATAAAAATGAATTAAATAGCTAAATAAATCTAGGTAGAATATTTTCCATTTTATTTTCCACTTGATGTCACAAACGAGATAGGGAAATAAAATCATTTAAATACATGTATTGTATTAGGGTGTGACGACAAGTACGCGTTTAAGGGCAGAATAGTTACAAACATAACAAAATAAGTAAGCACTTCGTTATTTCCACAGAGAATATTTAATCTAACGACCGGTTTCGGCTCGCGCCATCATCAGGTAATTGATCATAAAAGCAACACAAATATATATACATATCTCAAGACAGTTTTAAGGGGAGAGTAAGGAGAGGGGAAGGGTTGGAAAAAGTACACTCATTGGTGAGATTTTCCGCCAACGTTATTTCCAAAATTTCCAAGGCATCAAGCTTCCTTCCCTTGGGCTGCCGATGTAGGAGTTTCGTGGAAAAAGTGCTATTGTGGCCGCTCTCCAGGAGGTGGGCTGCAAAGACTGAAGAAGTTGGGGTTTTCAGCCGGTAGCTCCGCTGGTGTTCTTGCTCGCGTATCTTAATGGGACGACCGGACTGGCCCAAGTAAATCGCCGGGCAATCATCGCACTTTAACTGATACACCCCTGAATAGGAAGAAGGGTCCCTTTTGTCTTTTGTTTGGGATAAGGAGTGCCGCAAGGTAGAAGAGTTGTAAAATCCTGCTTTCAGATTCTTGGGAAGGAGGTTTGCTAATTTGTAGGAAATGTTTCCTAGGAATGGCAATTTAACCCATTTTGGTTTTGGATCAGCAGGAGAGGAAAGGGAAGGGAAGATGGAAGAGGCGGCTCTTTTTTGGGTTTTCTTTTTCAATAATTTCTCCACAAGTTCGCAGGAGTATCCATTATTCCGGGCTATAGTCTTTATGATATTCAATTCTTTTGTAAAGGCTTGAGGGGAGAGAGGGACATTCACTAGTCGGTTGATCAAAGCATGGAAGGAAGTTAAGGAAATTTTGGAAATAACGTTGGCGGACAATCTCACCAATGAGTGTACTTTTTCCAACCCTTCCCCTCTCCTTACCCTCCCCTTAAAACTGTCTTGAGATATGTATATATATGTGTGTTGCTTTTATGATCAATTACCTGATGATGGCGCGAGCCGAAACCGGTCGTTAGATTAAATATTATCTGTGGAAATAACGAAGTGCTTACTTATTTTGTTATTATGGCTTTCTACGAAGTCCGGCCAAATACCATTGAATGGCAGAATAGTTCTCACGAAACCTATAGGCTGCAGGTTTCCCAGCTCTGCTCTGATTCTATTAAACTGTCCCGCTGATCAGTCTCAATCTGTTTTAGGGATGCTTTGTCGGAAAAATGAGTGGTGGTGCCTAGATAACGGTACCAACCATCACCACGGTTCTCCTAGAGACAGCAAATCCAGAAATTTGTCTTAAAAGAGGAACACCCTTAAGGTGACAGGTATACGGCGGGTAACTATGACAATCTTGGGGGGCTGTTATGTCTCCATTCGTGTGGTCCTTTTTGGAGGGGCATGACGTCTGTTTTTCGGTTAAGTGGTGGTCCGCCATGAATCCCGGTGGCTTAGGTGCAGCCTGGCCCTAGCCTTTTCCCTTTAGCGGGGTCATCCCAGCCGTGCCCCCCCTCGGTGGGTTAAAACCGAAAATCGTTGTGGGACTTGCAGGGGAAAATCGGGCCTGTGCCTTGTACTCCCCGCTACTGGGACCTATGATGGGCCCCACCGGGCTGTCGGCTGGACACTCACGTGATACTGAAGGCGGTGTAACCTGGATTGATCGGGCCGGGTAGTTGCAAGACCGGGAGTACCAGGTTACAGCAGTACCTTGTAAGTCTGCTTCCATAAGGTGTCGTGAGTACGGCGGGAGTAACTATGACCCTCTTAAGGTGGCGGGTTTACGGCGGGTGTAACTATGACTCTCCTAAGGTCGCGTGAGTATGGCGGGAGTAACTATGACCCTCTTAAGGTGGCGGGTTTACGGCGGGAGTAACTATGACTCTCATAAAAGAGAAATTAAGAAATGTGATTCAGGGATCACTATGTAGTAACTATGACTCTCTAGTGGACTGTAATACAATACATGAAAGCGCTAGGAAAACTATACCAATTATTAGACGCAATAACAATTCAAAACACAACACAAATTTAAAGAAATTAAAGAAAGAAGTCATTTAACTTAGGAGGAAAGTCTACAAGGAGAGCAGGCATAACATACAAACGGATACAGTACACAAGTATACAATATCGAGAAACAAATACAAAAAAGCCGTATTAGACACCAAACTCCAAAGTTGGAAAAAATTTATAGACACAGAAGCGAAACATGGACCATGAAACCTAGTGTACAAAATAGTACAAAACAAAATTAAAACAAAAACAGTATATAGTAGCATAAAAGATACAAATAAACCAGTCAACAAACTTGAAGACTTACCTAAATATTACTTAGAAAAATTATTTCCTCTTGATACAATAGAATTGGACCTAGACATGCACCAAGACATTAGGAAAGACATACTATCACCGTACTTAGGCCAACCAGACAGCGAACTGACCGATGATGAAATCATAACAGCAATAAACAGTTTACGGAAAAACAAAGCTCCAGGAGAAGACAAAATAAATATCGAACTAGTACAAAACGGATTACATGTACTAAGGCAGCAAATAGTTAAAATTTTCAAAACAGCATACAAAGCAGACATATTTCCCGATCGGTGGAAAATAGGAGTAGCAAAAATATTAATGAAAGATAAGGGTAGAGACCCAACGAACATAAAGTCATGCAGACCAATATGTTTACTGCCAGCACTAGGTAAAGCTTACGAAAGAATTATCCTTAACAAATTACAAAAAATTACAAGTGTGTAATTAATCAGTATGGCTTTAAACAAAACAGCTCAACAGTAGACGCAATTAACTTTATTAATACTATAATCAGTATCACAAAACACAAGTACATATTAGGAGTGTTCATAGACCTAAAAGGAGCCTTCGATAATGTTTGGTGGCCAACGGTACTACATGAATTACGGAAACGAAACTGCCCAACAAAGTTATACAGGGTTCAGTCCTCGGACCTTTTTTCTGGAATCTAGTTATAGACCAATATTTGAGACAAGAAAAGGAATCTGGACTAAATAGAATAGCCAAAGCTGACGACCTCCTAATAATAATTGAAGGAAACTCGAGAAATTAGATTGAACACAGGTCCATTATGAATTAAATAGACTGACTGAATTGTGTAAATTATGTAAATTGGAAATCTCAAAGGACAAGACACAGATGATGTGGTTAAAAGGAAAACTGGACTACAAACGGCCACCTTGTATTAAATTTGAAGGAACCCAAATTAAAATGGTGAATAAAACTAAATACTTGGGTCTAATAATAAGCGAAAGATTTAAGTTTGCGGAACATATTAGTTACATAATAAACAAAGCTAAGAAAGTTCTTTATTCACTACATTCAATTGCCAGGAAACAATGGGGTTTTAAAAGTAAACATAAGGGTTTAATTGAAAGCATATTATTGTATACATAAGGGTTTAATTGAAAGCATATTATTGTATACAGTAGAAATCTGGGGCAATAAGACAAACAAAGTAAGTTTGAATAAACTGCTAGCTTTTCAAAGGAAGACATTAATATTAGTATCCAAAGCATACAAAACGTATCCAGGGATGCACTTAACGTCATAACTGGAATTTTTTTTTTTTTTGAGGGGTGGGGGAATGCATTTACGCACCCTGACAGGTGGCCTACGGAGCCTCCCCGTGTGTGGGACTCGCTCGGGAAATTGTGAGAATACCCACTAAACCCCACCCCTTCTTCGTCTAGGACGTCACGCTGGCACCGCTTGCGCATTACTTCGGCGTGGTCCTTATTCCCTAGTTAGTTAACTTTCCTCTTCACTTATACTCTTCTCTTCAGTTCTTCAGACATCCGTTCTCTTTTTTATCTCTCAGGACTGACTCTATGAACTGCGCTATTGCGTTCAATTTTTCTCTATGTTCAATCATTCTATCAATTATATTTTCGGTCGTAAGATAGACTTAAAGGTAATAGAGAGAACGGAGATGTTTAGATGGAAAAATACGAGTGGAATAAAAATCAATAATGTAATAATTGAAGTCAATACTAAAAAGGAAACCATTAGGAAAATTAAAGATTACTGCCTAGAGCTATGGCAACGTAGGTGGCAAGACTCGACCAAAGGAAGATGGACATTCAGACTAATAAATAAGGAAAAACTCAGAACTCAGTACGAATTAGACTACCATACCTCTCAAATCATAACGGGACATGGGAACTTCTATAGTAAACTAGAACAATTTGGACAAAAAGAATCAGGACTTTGTAAATGTAGTGCAAGGGACACCGTTGAACACTTTCTCTTAGAATGTCCCCTCTATGATGATCTTAGGATAAAACATTTAGATTTGACAATTGGAAAATGGAAGGAAAATTTAGAACAACTATACGCTTCAAATAACTATAGACACTTTAGAATTTTTTGCAAGCTTGCTTTATTAAGAAAAGACGACATACTTAAAAACGACGACACTATAAAATAGCGAAAATACAAGACATATACGTAGCGAACAGCAGAAGGGTTCACCAGTACCACCGTAACTGGCAGGCAGTATTACTGCCGAGCTGTGACCTGTCCAATGACATAGTCAAAACAGGTACCACGGGGTCAGGCGTGCCCAAGGCGCCATGCGCCTGCTTGGCATTGGTGTTGGACTCGTGGGGGCTGTGGTTATCCCGTTAAAACAATTAATCCCTCCAAGCAGGAGCTAGACCTGCACTTCACTATTAGGAACACACAAGGTTAGGTAGGCGAAAAGCTCCAATAAGATAAAATAAACATCGAAAGGACAAGGCGTTGGTCGAACGCAATTCGACCCCTTGCTGCAAGGGCAGCCGAGGACCGGGGAAGGCACCGCCTAGAGACGGCCTCGTTAAAAAACAATACTCTGGACCCTTAGAACCAGAGACTTGTCTGTTTGTTCCGTTAGGTCCACATAAGGGGGGTCGTTATTCAGTAGATGCGCCCTAGTTCTTATGCTATGGTAGCACTACTCCCTGGCAATGATGCGATTGTATAAACTCTCTTCCAAGTGTCAACCCCACCTCCACGCGGTGGCCGCTGGGGGGTCGTGAAGGGGGGGGACGGGTCTCTGACTCTAACAATCCGGATCGGCCTGCTAACGGGGTTCTGGCGCCGGTCACTTGTCCGTAGAAACAAGTAGCTTGGGGTGGAGTGAAATCGGGCCCAATGGAGGCGGCAACTCCGTGCACTCCACGTTTGGGTTGGCCTCTTGCGGGCTGTGTGGTCTGGATAGGCGTGTGTGACTCCATGATGCGGTGGCTAGTTGAGGGCATAGCCCACCCTCTCTGGTAAGGGGATGCCCACCCCGAACCCAGCAGGCCTTACGGCTTATCCCTCCGCCTATAGGAGGGACCCGGGGGTCTGGCCTCTCCCGACGGGCTTACGTTCGGCAATTCTGTAGGGGTCCCAGGGCGAAAACGGGCTCCACCACCGCACACTCCGCTAGAAGGGTCCTTGAGACCCCACCGGGCTGCGTGCTCGCACGCCCCCGTCGTGCACGTGGTGTAACCTTGATTGATCGGGCCGGGTACCGTATAGTTGCAAGTTCGGGAGTGTGGATGGTGGGAAGTAACTCTGGGTCGCTCTACTGTGGTATGGCGGGAGTAACTATGACTCTATTAAAAGAGAAAGTAAGAAATGTGATTCAGGGGTCAATTTGAATGAGCCAAGGTTCAAACGGAAGTTGAAATTTTTATGTGCTAGGACTCGAACCCTGAGTTTTTCTCTGCCATTCATATCATATATTATTATGTCGAAGTTATAGAAAGTTATCTGAAGATAATCCCATATCTTCTGAATTTAACTTGAGATTAACGTTAACGTTCTTCTCCTAACATTGCAACCCATAGATGCTGGCTCTATAACCTATTTAGGAATTCTAGCGAGATCGAAACCAGCGGTGGAAAAACAGTCTCTTTTTTTCCTGTAGGAAGGGCAGAAAAGTTTTCCTTCGACGATCTGTACTAACGCCTTGTCTCTCCTTCCTTTCCAGTCTTCTCTTTTCCCCCGCCTCAGACCCAGGCAGTGCACTACGTGCGGGCGGGTTGCAGTATTCCCTAGGTAGGATCGTTGTGAGGCTATTTTCGTATCGTAACCTACGCGAATCGATAAGAGAGGAACTTCACGCCCGCGTCCCGATTCCTTTTTTCTCCCCATCTTTATTTCTCCTTTCCCACATTCTGCGAAACGTGCTGCTCCCGCATTTCCCAAGTTAGTTCCTGGATTTTTTCGTATTTGTGATCTCCACATATATTTCTCTTGATGGGCTCACTAACGGATTTATCTTGGTTAAAGCCGAAACTTTAAGGCTCAAAATTATATTTAACTCACACTCAAATAAAATGAATGTGAAATAGAAAAGATGGTTGCCTCCGTTAGTAAAGCCCTCGATATTTTTGTATTAAAAAGAATGTGACGGGTAAAACTGTGATGAATTGCCGAAACAAATTCATCCACAACTAAAATATCGTAGTACAGCTATAAATGCTTTAAGAAAAATATATATTTTAAGAGTTGGATCGTTTACTTAGAATTAGTTTTAGGGCTATATTTTTAAAAATAGTACCGAACCTTTTCTTCGCATGACCTAAATATGGTATGGTATGAAACTTTTGTTTCCTATGTTTCTCCTGTTCTTATCTTGTTTGATTCCTATGTTTCTCATGTTGGTATGTATCTTGCAGATGTTCTCGATTAAAAATGCGAACAAAACAACATTGTTGACTGTAAGAAAAGAAGGAAATATTTAGGTAGAAATTTACATATATCTTTTTATCTTAAATTTCGATTTGATTTTGAGTTGACATACATTTATTTTCTGTTTAATAATTTTCCTTTTCGTAGGGAAGACAGTGTGAAAATTAATCCTACCTGTCCTATTAACGTCCATATCGAGTCAAAGCTGTGGATTTGAAAAATAGAGCTTAAAAAGATTCTGATAAACTTATATTCATGAATCAAACAGAAATTAGGTTCCCTTCTAGGTGCTATATTTATCATTGGTTATAGAATCATGGCAATTAATGAATCGTTTTAAGTTCAGTTCAGTCAGATCAGTTTGTGGCCCTGAAACCGGAATTCCAACAGGTATGTTTCGTGTTTCCATTCTATCATCCATTTTATGTAGAAGACGAAGAATCCTTTACTCTTGAATCAGAAAATCCAATAATTTAATCCCATCGCAATTTTTCCTCAACTTAAGTATAACATTTTCTGACGAATTACGCAAATAAAAAAATTCTACGACAACTTCATGACATGAGTTTTTTGAATTTACGCATTTGTTGTTGCAAATTGCAACGAAATGCATTTTGAAAATACCAAAAATTCATTCCAATATCAAGTGAACCAAGAAACATATTTCACCTAATTAGCGTTTCAATAATATTTCCGTTCCTCTTCCTACGTCACCTTTCCATCGTCGAACACTGCCGAGGACACGGAATTTTTACCATTTTTATATTCTGTATATGCATGCGTTATCTACACGATGAATAACCATTTCTCCGTAATTTTCATCATATATTATAATGGTCATTGAAAATTGAATTGATTGCCTATATTAATTCTTTGGTCTCGTTTCCCATATACACATATTTCATTTTCTTCGTTTACATGGTCATCAATCTATTTAAAAAACCGTCCAGGGAGTCTTTAATTCACCGTAAGGGTGAAATCATTTTCGATATTTCTGTTCCTCACTATATCATGAGATGGAGGTGTGGGTTTCTTCCGATTTCTGTTTGATGTACAGCACGTTCAGTTTATCGCTCTTTTGGCCGGTGAAAATAGCCAGCGTATTCATATGTGATGTATTATGTCAACACCTCAGATAGAAACATTTCGGCATCCTATCCAGATATTTCGACCTCTTGATCCATCTATTTGCGGATTCAAAAATGAGCATTTGAATGTTTCTTCACTGCTTTGTTTATTTACTTTTATTCTGCGGATTCCTTCGCACGGTTAGCCTCATCGGCAAAGTTTTCTTTATCTGAATAATGAATGAAATTCATTGTTTAACGGTGATATTCCGTAGCCTGAGAGATACATTCAGGTATATCCCTTTGTAATTTTCAGGATTTTTCCGTAAAAAAAGCATTATTTGTGAACAGGTATGAACTTTTGTTTACTCTTTAAGATTTTCCCTTTTGATAAATAATTCGACGGAAAAACTCCTTTTGTTTTATTATCGAATCAAATATCGTGCTAAATCAAATGTTCTATTCCCTCGCATCATGAAATAATTTTTGTGTTATGTTAGTTTAGCCGAATTCACAAGCTTTTCCTTCATAATATTCCTGTATTTTACTGGTAACTTATTTCTTTAGAGCCTATATTAATATTATGATGATAATAACATTTAATGAATGAATGCACTATTTACTGAGGGAATTTGAATCACGAATTTATCATTGAGAAAATTTGAATCACGGATGAATTGATAACACATTAAATAAACTTTAGAGCAGAACGATTCAGTCGATGCTTAGGCGTAAAAATCCTTGGTCGGAGCTTCTTTACTTAACGGACAAACTACGCTAAATAACCCTACGCTACCAGTTGCTAACCAATAAGAATTAAACAAAGAAAATATTCAAAAGCTTTGACCATTTAATTAAAATTTCCTTAAACCATTTTTAAATTTTAAATGGAAAAAATAGTTCGATCATATCAAATAACTGTGGAATTTAACATCTCCGCTGTATGGATATGGTTTTTGTTTGAATATCTTATCGAGTTCTAAGTCTCAGTATCTTCCGCCTGAGGATGTTATTGAATAATTTGTTTATTCAATCCATATTTTGTTCCAGCATTTGTCGTTAAGGAAAACATTCATGTTTATTTAATGAAATATAAGACGCGATGTATAAGCTTGTTTAGTTTACTCTCATGCGGAGCATTTGATATGTCTGCAATCCGACTTTTCCATAAAACAAAATAATATTATGGTGAATTTGATCCTTCGTCTGAACCTGCCGTACCTGGGAACAGACTTTACTAATGGAGTGCATCATCTTCTTACACAATAATTAATTGTTTGTTTATTTAAATGGCAAAGATTCAAAATCATTGGCCTAAATCTTTTAATTAAAAATGTATTTAAACCATTTTTAATATGAAAGCGAAAATAAAATATGCACTTGTGGTTCTGCAAGTCCTCCACACAAAGAGTGCGTTATCCATTCAAATATCCAATAGGTTTCTTGATTTAACTGTCCTCTCCACCATTATTTTCTGGCTTCGTTTTTACGACGTATTTATCGCGGCGAGACGGGAAGTGGAGAATAAAAATATTCCCGTTTTCCGTCCGAATTTTATCGCACTTCTCCGTTTCATCTCGAGCAAGGCTGCAAGGAGTCGCATGCATAAGCGGAATATCAACGGGCGATAGTCGACTCGCATAAAGATTACTAGGATGCGACAAAAGGTCATGCAGAAGAGAAAATGCGAAAGAAGTATAAAAACGGCTGTTCTCGGGTCGGCCGCTAAAACAAGCAGCCTCTTATCGTTTAATTGGGGGCTTCTTTGGGAAGAGGATGCCACGTTAGCACTCGATTAACAAGCAGGACCGTTGATGTGCGTCGAGACACTCCGGGATTAGATCTATCAAAAGGCTAGCGAGCGCGCCACCGAGTGACGTGTCCTTCCGGCCATCGAAGCGATCGCAAGGACGAATATAGAGGATGCTACATGTGGAAGGGATGTCGCCGGTTGGGTATGCGGCGGGGATTTTTGAAAGAGCGGAGAGTGGGAAGTGAAAAGGGAGATGGAGTTTATCGAGACCAATGGCGTGGATAAGAACTCCATAATGCTTATCTATTCACCAATTTGGTACTTTGACGCAGATCTTTTAAACCGATGCCCCGCAGTGTCATTGGTGATTCGCGAGAAAGCTCTCGGTGTGCCGCATGATTTTCGATAGTGGAATGCTCTTTTAATTTCACGTCATGAAGGCCGTTAAATTAAAGATCTGTTTGATTGTTTGGTGCTTCGCTGATTTATTTTCCAAATATTGTCATTCTGCTTTTATCACTCACACACCTGTGTGCCAGGGCACGCTGGTAATTCTATGGTATGCTTCTGGTGGGCATGATTTCCGAGAATTTTTTTCTTTTCGTTTTAATTAGTATATGCGATGAAATTGACCATATGTTTGTTGGATTGAGGGAAATTCGCCATTATATCCTTAAAGTTATCCGTTATGCATTTAATGTTCACTTCCTTATTTGTGGGCTCGAATTCGAACTAAAAAAAGAGACAAAGTATAATGTGCTAACTTCGAGTATCTCCAAAAGTGTGGCGGAGAGAGAAAATCATTGAGAATTTCTTCACTGATGTAACTAATTGTGGCCGACTATGACAATATCGATTGGTCTTTAGATGAGGGCAATGCAATTTTTATCAATTATTCGAAAATGAAGTTAACTAATTCATATTTTATGTTTGAAAGTTCTCCAGAGCCGAGCTTAATTCAAACAAAGTTTCCTTGATTTTGAAAGTTGATCGACGAATTGTCAGAGTCACACTGTGCAGTCCTTTCAGACTGTATTTATGTCCGCCTTTTCTTGTATAATTTCCTTTGCCCATTCCATAATTCTTTCCGTAAATTTAAAGATCTTTCTTCTTCTATAGTTGTGTAGTTGTTTCTCTCTCTTGCAATAACTATATGTTCAGTTTTCACCGGTTTTCAGACAAATTTTTAGGTCAGTTTAACACTTAAATTATACGAAGAGTGTCTGGTTTATTCATTAAATACTAGTCTCACTTAACGCAATTTAATTCTACTCACGCTGATCACTGTACCTCTGCTGACTGACAATCAAATATTAAATCAACTAAAATCAATGTCGTTGCCTTGAATTTGCATGCTAATCTATTGAGTGATTGCACTGGTTTTAGACGATACTGCTTGGTATACATATCTCGTAGTATACTTTTAAGGGGAAAACAGTAGGATCTGAATATCTTATCTTCGGTTTATTCTTCCATAGATTTACAGAAATAAAAATCTTTTGATTGATAATTAATCTGTAAGCTCCACTAGCGATTTTTTCAAGCGATTACGGATCCTTCATTTTCCATAGAATAATTATCTCGAGAGGAGGTTTGCGGCATAATTATGCAATTTATTATGTTAAATTTCAGGTTAAGAATGAGAATTTGTTTGAAAATCATTTCTAAAAGAAAAAGGAACTTGTGCCCAAAAGTTACTTCGCTGTTATTGATCCACTCATCGTCTCCTTTCACGGATAACACTGTCTAAAACTTTGCGACTCCTACCTTTTCCTTTGTCTTCCAATACTCCATTTGATTTATTTATTTATTTGTAAGTACTTTGGCGGTTTGACTAGGTTGCAACGCTGGGGGAAAATTAATTTAGATAATCATTGCCTCGCATTCGCCCAAAGACGGGAAGAAGCCACCCGTAAACAATACATTACATATATAAGTTAGACATTAAAAGTAAATTATTATAAAATTATCCCTTAAAGTATCGCATTTACAAGATAAATATTAAAATTAATTCATTCACTTTTCAATTTTAGCTCCTACTTCTATACGTTCAGCGTGGGCATTCTAATTCCTCCTGTTTTGCGTACTTATTTTTTACGTTTTGAAATTTTAATTCTCAATTCTCTCCTATTACTTTGACTGTTTAATCTATCTTGTCTAGAGCAATTATTTTACCGATCTGAGTACCGCATTTCAGCAGTATATGCTCTACTCACAGACGTATATATTGAAAGTTCATAAAGGCTCCCGGATAGCCAAGTGGGCAACGCGTTCGACTTCTGTGAAAACGGTCTCAGGTTTGATTCCCGGTGGGGTCCCACGAAGTGACCTAAGCTGACGAAGCACTTTTAACAATACTCAAAGTTCTTAAGTAGCACATGCAGTATGGAAATTAGGGAACCAAAAAGACGAAATTTGTAACTAAGAGAAGTGCTGAAGAAATCGCAGTTTCTTTGTTAACTTGTTACGATGAGTAAAATCAGCTCTGGATTATATGAATTGCACACTGAGTATGCTCTGTGCACTGTTATGGTTTATTTTATATTAATGATAACAGGAAACATTTTATCAATGTAGTCAAGCGATACTTTGTGGAATGGGACACGTATGATTATAAATTTGAAACACCTTATAAATAACCTTATATCCCCCTGCCACACGCCGAAAGGCGGCTTGCAGGGTACTAATGTAGATGTATAAGTTTCACAGAGAGAGCCTTTCTCTTCTCTACGGATTTTACTGTTTTCATTTTACATAAAAATGCGGAAAATTTTCTCTTTCTAGAATAAGGAATCGTGTTTCCTACGCCAAAACCAGTGCTTCCTTCCGCTTAGAAGTCGTGAATCTTTACAGATATCCTAAGGGTGATGTATGAAAGTAATATACGCCACCATTAAGGCTATAAATGAATAATTCTTAATGGAAATTGGTATACAGGTTTTTCAGTGGTGTGAATGAGCGGTTATCATCTCACAAGCAACTCCACAAACGAATCTCTCAGTGGCGGTGGTACTTAAAATATGGGAACATAAGGAGGTGACAAATTACAAGGAAAAAGTTCAATCTATGAATCATATTTTAAATCAGAAATTTAAGATGAAAAATCGTTACTGAAAAAAATTACTTCCATTTATCTCACGTCTCATACCTTCATGATGGAGAAAGTCGCGTGTCAAGTATAATAAATTCATTAACTGCAATGGTCTTAATTCCGTTGATTTAGTACATGTCAAGAATAAGTTAGGATCGGTTTCCTAAGCCGTAAAGTAATGGAAGAATGGCAATACTGATCATGCTCTAGCATGGCCTGGGAGACTTTTTCTATCGAATTCGATTTCCATTCTAAAAGAGTCTTCATTCCTATCATTACTTTTTAAGGAATAAAATTCATTACTTTTTACCTTCACGGCTATTACCCGAGAATCTACCGAAATCTACTCGTTTCACAAAAAATACTCTCTTATTTAAGATAGAAATTTCCGCAGAATTAGGAGAATCGAATGTGAACATGTAAATTACAGTATATTCCAACGTAGCATTAAATATAAACCTCTCGATAGTAAATAATATAATAAGGAAATTAATTATATCGATACTAGTTTAGGATGGTTATGAACGTGCTTTCTGGTAATTATGTTCAAAAATCATTCTGCGATATTATCAACTTTCTTTGCAACCAACGTTTGACGAATAGAACGTGCATAAATAATTTTCTATCTGGAATATTTAGATCACATTCAAATGACGGACTGCATATTATGCATCAAAAGACTACGATGTCTAAAAACGTCTAATTAATGAATAGATAAGACTTTACTTGAAATGTATAAACGTCTTGTCTTTCTTACCGATAAACAAAACTAGATTTTCTGAATGTAAGAAAAATTACTTATTCTGCAGTGATGTATGGATCCGTAGTTAATCCTTGGAAATGTGTTCACAGGAGATGATGATGATTAGCAAAGAGTTGCCAAATAGAAGGTCTATATATTCTATAAATGCGAAATGTAACATGTAAGGATAATGACAGGATAGATATATGTAAAGCGCAATGTAACCAAATAATCAGATCAGAAACTTAATTTCATATCTTAATATCTATGAAAAAGGGCTTTCAGATTGTCAAGTGGGTTCCGGGTTCGGTTTTGGAGGAAGCGGTCTTGGGCTCGATACCCGGCGGGGCCGATGTGTGTAAATGACCAAATTAGTCGAAGCACTTTAACGATAGTTTCTATGCGGTTTTTCAGCATCTTAAGTTCTCTCTGTCTCTATGTTTTCTGTAGGCACTAATTTTTTGATAACATAGACATTATGTATTAAAAATAATATGCATCTATAATTCATTAATAATTAACATCATATATATAAAAAGAAAATGTCTGTCCGTCCCCATATTTATCTCAGAAACGGCTTGACTTAGAGATCTGAAACAAACTGCATTGTGTTTCTACGATGCTGAAACCCCCAGGAAAACAAATGATCATAGAATCTTATTTTAGTCGTGAATCATTCATATAAATTCGAAATTGCGAAAACTTTGATAAAATAGACGTAAATTTCGTATTTTTTTTCGGAAATAAACAACCCATCCCTTTGACGACCAAGGTAGTTGTTGAACATTGATTTCATGTGTTTTCCCATATAAATTAACGAGGATAATCAGTTAGTATACTTTTCCATAAGAAATATACGTAAGATAGGTTTTCGTTACCTGCAGAGGTTTATTCTTTTACAAAATTAAATTAGAAGCATTGGCCTACGAAATCAAGAGAAGTGCCAAAAGAAAGGAAAATGATCGTAGATTTTTATTTTAGTCGTGAAATATTGATATAGGTCCGAACTTTCAAAGATTTTGATAAAACACGGAAATTTCGTAAAATAAACAACCCATCCCTTTGACGACTAAGGCAATTGCTGAATGTTGATTTCATGAATTATCCCATTTAAGTGCACGGGGATAATCAGTTCTTATAATTTTTATAAGAAATTTACGTATAGTAGGCTTAGTAGAATAAATATTATAAATAATTTATATGATAAGAAATATATTGAGCTATTATGATCTTA
Source organism: Ladona fulva (assembly GCA_000376725.2). Lineage (NCBI taxonomy): Eukaryota > Metazoa > Arthropoda > Insecta > Odonata > Libellulidae > Ladona > Ladona fulva. The sequence goes on from KZ308507.1 coordinate 316,801, forward strand.
CGGCAGAATTTGTTTGTGCTTAGGAAGACCAGATATATGCGATAAGATATATTTTTTAACTAAATTAAGTTCCGTCATGCTTTACTTTACAGGGGCGTTTACTAGTGTCTGATAAAATACATATTAAGTTTGAAATATTAAAAATTGTATCACTTAAGTTTCAAATATACTCATATGGCGTATTTCGAAAAGGTATTACGGTTGTTATAGAGTAGAGATGTATATAACTATAGAGAACTGTAACTCGTCGTTAAAGGTATGTCAGATTAACTTTAGTGGTAAAAAGGCTGAAATGTAAAGAAAATATTTCGGATTATATTCAAGAGAATTACAAAAATTAAGCAATAATATTAGTAACCGTAATTCACAGACATACAAAATTAATTTATTTTCCGCTTAAAAAATCGATGATGAAATATTATTTCCTGTTGAAGAATAATCTGAAATAGAAATATCATCATGCATATTAATACCAAATTTGGTTATAGGGCCATAACTCCGTCACATTAAAACAAAGCCATTACCTTTCCTCAGAAAGTTGATGGAAATTCATAATTCCACAGATCAGTCCTTCCAAGAACCTGTTTAATATTTCTTCTGTCGTGAATACGAGTAAGACGCCTGGGAAAATAAATTTTAAAGATTGCCGTGGCGTTCCGATGCGCACCGCACTCCGATTGTGACACGGTTCAAGCCCTCCTATTCGCAGGGGTCCTTCATGTATGAGCCATAAAAAATTACAGCTCTCGATAAAAGTTTTATCCTAAATGAGGAACATATGGGGGGCGGGGGCTAAGTTCGCATCGGATAGTCGTCTTGATGGCAGGGATTGAGTCATCGGCTCGAAATTCTTAGGCGCCCCTCTCTCACGGCTTCACTCCCCCGCCCGAATATCTGATTCGGAATGAGAAGTGGCGGGAGAAAGTCTTGTGAGCAGCAATAAAAGAAACTGCGAAGTGACTTCGAATTCCCCATCAGAGATGTTTTCGCGCTTGGAGAGACAGAAAAATGCTTTCGGCAGGCTATCTCTGTCGCACTCTGCGTATCCCCGATTGTGTCAGATTTGCGTGTATGACGTGGTAAGGGTCAACAGTCTCCCGAAGTGATTAAATAGACCGATCTCTCGGAGGAAATATGTTTTCTCAACGCGTTCTCGGTCCGTTTAGCGCTTGGGGAAAGCGAGGAAGCTGTTTTTAACCACTTACCTAATTCGTCCTTAATTTTCGAGACATGCAGGTCCTCGCTTTCATTCGGTGAACTGCTACCACTTCATAAGCAGAGTTTGTCCACGATAACTTTAGGATTTTTTAGCTCTATTACTTTGTTAATTGGCTCCTTAAGAATCAATGGATCTGTTTCCTATTAGTCAAAGTATCTTTCTTATATTCATAATGCTCGGTGAGCACAATGGCCCGCACTCAAATGGAACCCGGGACCACTTTCACCAAAGCCGGTCGAGGTACCTACTTAGTTATCCGGGTACTACTTTACAAATTTAAGTCATGTACTTTTCTTCCAATTTTTGAAACGATTGTTCAGAATCTAACTTAGCTGTTCTTTGTTTAAGGTAGATTTCCTCGGTCGATCACTTTTCCAATGATCCTATATTCAGACGTATTAGCACAGATGTACGGAAACTTAGGGATGCGATAATACAATATACTCGTATATTTCTTACGGAATGTTGATATTAGCCGTCATCCATTGCAGTGCCGATGGTTACGTTAGCGAGACAACCACATCGAGAGCTTCTCGAAGGAGGCGCCAAAAAGAATACATAAGTAAATATTTATGTTACATTTTCATTTCGAAAAAATATGAATTTAAGTACAGAGACACTCGTTAATTTCATCTCTTTCCGAATAATTTCGACTAAATTCGAGTAGAATGAGTTGCTAATAAAATAAATAGCAACGTCTTATATATCACTTCTGGAGGCTAAATTAGTTGGCACAACCTTATATGCATAAGGAAGTTAAGCAATCCCATGTCGAAAAAAGCAGGCTAACTGCCGTTTCGATTCACTGTACAGAGTACAGTGTATGGAAATACGTAGGTGTACAGTGAATGTCTACGTATTTACGCACGTAAATCCCGTATTGTTCTCCATGCTTATTTCTGCAACTACGCTGCTGTATTCCGGAGAGGAGAAAACCATTGAGAACAATTATTTACAAAACGCGACTACGAAGAGCCCTAACCTCCTGTGGTTAGAGTTTCCTAACGATTGGTTTGCCTGCGAACTACAGCTTTGAGGAGCTTTTCTCAAAGCTCTAATGTATTAATACAGCCGTGATCCTTTTCCTTAGAGTCCATGAAAGATGTTGGCGTTTTTTTTTTTTTCCTCGAGACTGTCACTGATTATCGAAGTTGCCTCTGCTAACTGAACGTCTTGATCACGATGCTAATCTTTTGATTTTTGATATTTACTTTTATATTTTTACTTTTATATATTTACTTTGATATCTAGCTTCGGTATTAAAGAGCTTAACAAGCTCTTTTTACCTACACCCACGTACACACGAATCATTATCCAATTTAGGGTAAATTCACACGTTTACGAATGTTAGTATATAATTCCTATTGGATTAACTATTTGGGTTTGCATAAACATCGAAATCGCGTGAAAATGATGGAAAGTTTCATTAGAACTTGACTGAAAAGTTACTCAAATGATGCGGTAGCATAATATCATATACAGAGATGCTCTACTTATTGGATGATTGGAAACACGGGTACAAATTATTTCAATTTTAGGTTACACGATAATGAAGAAGGAAATACCCTAAATAATTTGAAAAGGTTGATGTTCGACTTTTACTCTCTCTTGGTCTAATTCCTGACCTAGAAATTAAAATTGTAAGATAACAATAAAGTAATTAGTATTGAAAAATATGTTGACAGCAGCTGGTCGTGCATGAGCAAACAGTACAAATAAACTAATAAATTACCATATAATTTTTTTCGAGTGAAGAGTATTGATTTTTTATAACAATTCGAATTTTAAGATATCGAAGTTTTGTTGTGATACTGCCTATATAACAAGAAATCGCGTTTGTTGTTTCTTAAACAACTCTTGATACTTATTAATTCCAAACTTTCTTAGAGACATCATGTCATTTTAGATTCAATTGTACATTCTCATATTAAACTGTTAAAATGCACGAAGGGTCACGTTTCAAACGGAAAACGTGCCTTTGACTTTTATATCAAATCTCATTTTTATTTCCCGTTACATCTGTGACTTTTTAGTAATTATCTCCACTGAAAATACATATTATTTTCCTCAAATATTAACGAATATGAGAGTCTACTTTAACGATTTAATTAAGTTTACACTCCGTAAGTGATATTTCTAATCTGTGTAATTTTTTCATACTCGATGTATTGTCTCGTATTTTTACGCTTCTCTTTCAAAGAGTCATCGCCTTATGGCACATTAAATGGTTTACATTGATTTTACCTCCAAAGCTCCGAAAATTCTAGCTCGCAGTAGCTTTGTATTCATTCATATTTGTGCATTCAAAGACTCTAAAACATTGGCTTGAAAAGTCATCGCGCGATTCTTCTATATTATCGCTGGCATCTCTATGTGTATGTGATTTTATGAACCGAAATACAATTCCCAGCGTATGGCGTCGTTAAAAGTTTATTTATCGAAGCTTTAAAACTGTCATGGCGAAACCTCGTAGATTCATATCCTATGAACCATGAATGTCGACAGGGGACGGCTATCACAAATTATTGACGCCATTTTCGTGATTCTCTGACTTTTATTCGCGTCCATTCAATCCTCTTGTCCTATTCTTTCAACTGACGACGAGGCAGGCTCGCATCTAAATGTGTGATGTAGTTTTTTTCGTTGGGTCACGAGATATTTTTCAATAGTCAGTTCACAGATAAGGAAAAGATGCTCAAAACACATTTCGATATCTTCATTCGCCCCCTCGTGTTATCATTTTAAATGGATTTCGCCATGTTTTTGGACGTACTTGAAATTCATATGATTTGCAATCATCAGACAGTGCCCAATTTAAAGTTCAAAGTCGTAAATCGGGATTTATCTCGGTGTGAAGTTCGAAAGTTCTTGTTAGACTTATTACTCAACCATTAGCTTAATTTTAGTCATGCACTGCATTAATTACTTCATCAAAGTTTCTAATTAGCTCAATATTCGGCTTTGATAAGATTTACGAAACAAAATACCAGTCTTTTATGATTCCGTCTCGTGGTTTGAAGAAAGAGTCGTCCTTGAATCCTAATTTAAAACTCTAGACACGATCAAGTAACTTTAAACGAGGAGAGTTTTAATGTTGTAAGTTTAATAATTCATCGGCTCTCATTTGTAATTTTAAACTGCCGTTTATAAAAAGTGCCTCAGTTATTGTTTTGGGACAGCGGTGTGTTCAAAATATATGCTCGAAACAATGGACCTTACCTACGGAATATATTTTATCGTGTTGGAAGGATTGTTTTTTATACTGAATTAATTTTTATTAACATGAAATAATAATATAAAAATACAGTAGGATAGCGAATTCATTTATTTTAGATAAAAAAGCCGGGATGTTCATTCGTTATGATTTTCCCAAAGAAACGACGGATGTACAATCAGGATTGACAGTACCTCCGTCCTACACTGATTGGCTTAAAGGGAACAAGAGGTGAACTTAAACTTTAGTATCATCCTGTAGAATGAATGAAAAGGATGAAATTCCTAAAAATTATTGTGATTGCGTTCAGTAGTTATTTTAGACGTTCAGTAGCAGTATGTTTTGGGCTTCCGGATAGCCAAGTGGGCTGCGCGTTCGCGTTTGGTGGAAGTGGCCCCGGGTTAGATTCCCGGTTGGGGCTCATATGTAGCAAATGACCGGGATTGTTAAAGCACTTTTAATTATATTACTATTTAACTATTTTTACTGTTTGTATTGTAACGGTTCGGCGAAAATGTTCATATTTAAAAAAATTGTGTTATAAAATCGAAATGGAAGTAATTGATGAAAGAGGAATAGGAACACTTATAAAAAATTAATTTAAAATGAAATAAGTTAATAAAAATTTCCGCGTACTTTTCATGATTCCTCTCTCGCCAATCCTACTAACATCTGCTAATCCTCTGTTTTATGGTTACTTCGCGATAACATTTGTCTCTCAATGTTGTGCTAGCTTTGAAAATATTATTATTGTTATTATTAAGGTCTTTATTAAGCCGAGATTGAGACTAAAAAGTCTCCTCATTCAACTTACAGTCCTAATATCAGTCAAATGCAGAATTCGTTTCTATAGCCACAACCGGTAATGAAAAGTTTCAATGTGTAAAGTTTTACGGAGATTAGGGCGGAATGTTTCAATTCACCAGTTCATCAACTAGTGGTAATATAATTTTTTTAAGTGTAAACAATTTCTAATAATGGGGTTTTACGCATCGGAGGAGGGTTCCCTAATCGTATATCAAGCTTCGCGAAATATTTAGTCGTTTCCTTAAACGTATCATCAGGTATCAGGCTATCTCATCAGCACGCTTTGATTTAGAATTTATATGACATCTCTCGATTTTTTCCAAAGAGGAAATGGAAACCTTATATCACACTTAAATTGGTGAACCGGAGTTGGGCTGTATTGATGACGCTTAAGTTATATTTCGTCACTATAGAATTCAACGATCTTGCCTTCCATTCTCATAGAAAAAACTCTCCTCACTAATGCATTTCTTCCTAAATGGAACTTTCGTTCGAAATTCCTTCCCTTCCTTTCGGATATTAGAGACGAAATTCAGCTCCTTTAGCCTTTTTTGCGAGTCTCTCCGCGGCTTCTTTGTACTCAAAAAGAATTTCGCATTAGATGAGTATTAGAATTTTTTGTCGCGCTAGATGTCCGACGTAACTTCTTTCCCGACGGATATGCATGCCTTGCTCAAGCCCTAATGTGCGCGCTGAAGTGTGCAACGCCTGTTGGCGTTTTTGCTTTTCTTATGATTACTCGTTCGAGCAAGTGAATCGCGAGCAGTTTTTTGGCAGCGGACCGAGGAAAGGTGCCGAGATTCACATCGGGTAATGTCCCATATACCGCTGAAATGTTTTCCTGATCAGAAGGCAGATGTTTTGCCACGGAAGTAACGACTTCCATCTACGGTGCCGTCATGTAGAGTTCAGAAGGTTTTTCATTAAGAGGAATGGATGATCTAGGATTGAAGGAAGTAATGCGACCGATTCTAATTTAAAATCAATTTACATTTCAGATGTATCGGGGTGATACTTGTAACCTATTCGGCTTAATCGACGAATTACAACCCGTGCGTGAGATTTTCAGCTTACTTTCTAAGGGTCACTCTCCCGTTTTAGTATGGCCGATAAATAAGGCAATTTTTTACCTTTACAGTCGCCATGTATTTATGCAATGTACTATTATTTGTATATCTTGAATAACGATCATTTTATTTTACTGCTTCTCCTATGTTTTTAAAGTCTGTATTACGCCTATGGTGACCATACGTCCTTAATAATGAAGAAGGGTCCATTATTTATCTTTTGATTCTTCTCAGTCTTGTCCTTTAATTAATTGGCGAAACATTTTGTATCTTAGTGATTTTTTTGAAATCCCAAATTTAATATAGTTTAAAATAGTTAATTTACGTGGTCTTTTCACAAACAGTTCCGCGAGATTTTTATTAAATCCCCTTCCTTCATTTGCATTTTAAAAATAAAATGTAACTAAGTTCCTACATAAAGGAAGAATACATCTTACGAATAAATTGTTTCACTGACTATTGGCATATGTGAGAAAGATACTGTTATTTGTATATACTCTCAACGGAAAATTCAGCACTTGAACTCTTGGATACGTTTTCTGAAACTGAGAAAATAAAGGGTGCCAGAAAAGAAATAATTTATCAAAGAATGTTCTCAGTTTCAAACCTTAATCGTTGGCTATCTTCATGGAACGTTCTTTCAATATATTTATCCATTGTGCTTCCAGAAGTACACGAAGTCGAATCTCTTTGTGATCGCAAATATGTGTATTCCAGCAGACGGATTTGACATTAGGGGAACTAAGCGCTTACTAGGGACCTCGCTGTTTATAAGGCGACGTTTTGTTGCTTTTTAGGGTGAATGATCTCTTGGTTGGGCCACAAAATAGTCCTTGTGCCTAGGGCCTCCTATTGCAGAAATCTCCTCTATTTATGTCCTCTGCTATAAAGTCAAGCACTTGTCCAATCCTGACAATCCCAATTTTTACGTATTTCCTTATTTTGTGATACGATGGAATGATCTGAATATTTCACGGTCCTGTTCCCACAGTATTACGTGGTGTTAAAGCACGTTTTGCGCAATCTTGAGTGACAACGACAAGTAATGTCTCATGGAATGCGTCGCTAAATGAGTGCCAACTGAGAACGCGAGGAGCAATAACAATCGCTAACCGAAAAATATCTTTAAAACAAAGATGGCGAACGAGGCAGTTGAAGATCGCGTTACACTAGAGTGCGATCAGTTTGTTTAATTAGCGACAGGTTCCCAAAGTATGCTTGAAGGAGTAGCGGTGTTCTTAACTGATGTTGGCAGGGAGTCACAAATTGTGAAGGGTTCCTCACCTCGCTCAGATCGAATAAATTAGGAACGGAGGCTGGAAAATCATCTTCCGCATAGCCATTCAAAACTCTTTACTCCACCGCCAATATCTTTAGACTACAAGGGGACCACTTTCTTCTTTGTGCGAAAAATTGCTTTTTTTCGGTTACAAGCGCAGTGTAACAGCATACAACACACACAGTACAGTAAAGGTGTGCGACTGAAAAACAAACAATAGATATTCATTATTTGAAAAGGAAACCGACATTTGAGGTGTTATGGATTGCAAAAATTCAGGTTAAATACCCGAATCGGTCATCATAAGTCGACTGAATTGTTAGAAGTTTCCATTTTCGAGTGTGGTAATATTTTTCTTTATAAGGATTAAGCTGTCTGCCCTGTATATACAATAATTTGTTTCTGGTGGCTTGTGTTTGTATCATTTACACAGAGAGCAACATCTGATTTTGATTTAAATCCACAAATAGAGTAAAAGTTACGGTCGGTTCCGAGCGAGTACTTCTACCATCACATCTGAAACCAAATATTTTCTCCTTTCTGTTTTTATGCATGATTTCAAATAGATAAGGAGTGAGTTCCATCAGGTGCCGCATGATGCCTATTATGAGCCGCGGTAGTGGGGTGGTTAGCATGCTAGTGCTCCAAGTCCCGGGATCGAATCTTGGCTAATCGGATTTTTCTGTATACAAAATGGTCGTGTGTGCTGTACCATTGCTACAGTTGACGCCTCTCCTATAACTATCCAATGAATGGATGTTTGCGAGGAAAATAAATTAATAAAAAATCAGAATTATTATTTTTGAATGAGAAAATATTTTATGGTAATTTCGTAATATGACGACGTTTATCATAATCATTATCATGTATTATGATAATTTTAGGTGTTTACATATAAACCGGATATGGCCTGCATATCTCCAGCTGAAATTGACTTTAGCACTACTATTTAGTAATTACGAAATAATATCTCCTCTGTGATCTACAAAATTTGGGCTTTACTTGGAAGAAAATGAATGAGCCTAGTTTCTTTTCGTAGTTAATATTTTATTTTACCAATATATCGTGACTTTAATTATACATTAAGGTATAAATATATGAATATTTCAATATTTCTCAAAAAATAAAGAAAAATGTATGCTAAAGGCAATATTAAGAACTTTTTATTTATTTATCGGTCTTTTGGCTCAGTTTGATTGCTGTCAGGCGGCAACATGAACTAATTGCTAAATACTATTAAAACGCTAACATATCCAACAATACTTTTCTCTTGAAAGCTTTATACACGTGTACATTTTAAAATAAAATATTTCTATTTACGAAAATGTGTAAAATACGTACATTTTAGCTATATGCAATATTTTGTTTCAAACCAGACAATAGCCATTAGGATTATACTCTTTTAGATTTATAGATATGCCATACTTACAATCATTACAGAGTTATTTGTTTACAATATTTTATTGCTATTTCGCATATAGATTTATCTACTTCTCATCATTATACTAACGAATATACTAAATTTACTTTGATAGTTTACAATAAACACAAATATCTTCCTCTAAACTATAATTCAAATCTCATCCTCTTCTATCATATTTTTACCTTATAATCCCTCTGTGCTAGTGGCTTGAATAAAACCTGACTGGTAGATTTCTAAATCATGTTTAGAAGTATCATATATCTTAAGCAGACATTTTCAAAGCACGTGAGATGTCTGAGAGTAGATAAAAATGACACAAGTGAAAAAGAGTATCATGCGGGAGACCCGGTCAGGCGTCCCGATGTCAACCCAGATTATGTGACCGGGTAATCTTCTTTTCCATCCCTTACAACCGAGGATTGACCATAAATAATAGACGATACACTCATAGCTTTCCACTTACTGACAGAATTAGGAGGAAAGTCCGAAAGGGAAGGTGACATCTACGCAAGGTTCGCCCAAGTCTCCGCAGCGTGTGACCCTCTTAAAGCGTAATATCCCCGTCGCGGAACATTTCGCACCGTAAATTTCAACGTATCTCATTGGCCGAAAGGGAAGTCGAAAAAAATACACAAACCTCTCGTTCCTTTTCATGCGCCCCGGTGTCTCGTAGCGATAAAAACAGGAAAGGATAATGGCAGAATTCTTCGTCGGGAAGACGTCCATGCGATTTCTATAATGATATGTGCGCGCGCTATGGAAGACGCTGAATGGGTATTAAGGCATGAGTGGTTTTTCAAGGAGTTTTTCAAGCTCCGTGCGTCCGTGACAATGTTGCCAAGAGATTTTTGTTCTGGTGAGAGCCGAGCCGGCATTTTCGAGGGACCCTTGCGAGCTGCCCGAAAGGTACATTATATAAAAGCCGGCCGGTCATCGGTTACCTACGAATGAATGGTTTTAAAGAGAGTTGGAGGGTCTTGAAGAGTGAAAAAAGAGGAGTTATTCTTCCTCCTTGGGTCCCCACCGTGGTAGGGGTCTAGCAAGGGCACACCGGAAGTTCTTTCAAATATCTCTTGTAGGATTAGCACCAAGGGAGTGGGAGGAATAATTCTGCGATGCTTTTCCTTATTTTTTTCTCCAAGAGTGTGAGAACCGTATTGAGAGGCTCGACTATGGGGTGCTATTTGGTCACCAAAAGGGTGGGCGAGTCGGAGGCCCGGGTTTTTCAATTTGGGATGCAAGTAATGGCGCCGGGAATTCATTCTTTTTTGGTCCCTCTCTGTATGCCAGACTCGTGTCCCGGTTTAAGTATTCTCCTGCGAGTCATAAGTATTCATCGGAGATTTGCTCGGTCGAATGAGCATCTCTATGACCAATTCCGATGCCCACGCGAAACATTCTCCCGGTGCGAAGAATGCTTTCTTATGGAGGCTTTCGCGCTATGAAATATCGTCGCCGGGGAAGTTTTTTAATGACTTCATTTCTTCGCGAGGTGTCGGGGAGGCTTTCTCTCGCTCTCTCATTTTTTCAGCGCGCTCTCCGCTCGTCTTTTTTTCTTCCTTTCGACGCATTCCCGCGGTAATTAAATTCTCGGAGGCGCTGGTCTTACCGGGTCGAACGCGCGTTATTTCGCGGCCGTTCGTCATTTGTCTCGCGGAGAGAAAACGGCAATTTGTCACGGGAGCTTCGTTTCGCCTCTTTTGCCTTGTTTGTTTTGTGTTTATGCATAAAATTTCGGGGGATCGCAACTCCGGGCCTTTTATGGGACGTCCCTCTATACGAAGGAGTTGGCAACGATTCTCAATTTACTTGCTAATGGACGCTTATAACTAAGCATGGTACGAGATGAAAGCCGTTACTGGCGCCGAATTCTCTTAAAAAATGATCGAATCTCGTACTTCCTGGATATGAGGAGAATAGGGAATCTTCCCTTTTAATATGGTCAACGGAAATTACGTTTGAAAAAAGGTCGACCAAGTCATGAGCGTTAATGCACCAAGTTCCCACATAAATCACGCTCATAAAAGATTTATCGTCAACGCTGAAAACAAACGTCTCCACGAATTTGCATAAACATCATCGTTTAATTCTAAGTTAGGGTAGGCCTAGATTCCCGAAATTGTTTATTTTTCCAGTACCGTTAATTCTTCCGTCCGATAAAAAGGTATATTTGCTAACAATGAAATCTCTTCTTTACCTGTTTGTCTTTTTCTCCATATTTTACCCTCAATTTCACCTTTCGGCGCTCCATTCCTTTTCTCAATTAGTTCCGTTCCGTAACCATTTCCTTTATTTGTTTAACGAAGATGTGTTCCACAAACTGGAAAAACGTTCTTGTTTGTTATCTGTTCGGGAATTACCTGCAAACGTTTCGATGGAAATCGACGAAAGAAGTATCGACTCTCATAATCCCATGTGAGATAGTAAATTGACGTAATCGAAACCTACTGATGTTGGCGAAACTTTACAATTCTATGGTTCCTCGCTCTCCTACACAGTTGACATTGTTATTTTAAAGTATGCATGAGAATTTTATATTGAACCGAATCTGGGTTGATAATATCAATCCATATCTATCGGTGTTTCCCGAAGCATTAAAATGAAGCCCTTAATCAAATGAAGTATATAAAGAAGTAATGAAACTGGAATATGGTATACATAACTGATTATAATATTGAAAGAAGTTCATTAACTCACTAACATTGGGCTCTCTTTCCTATACAATTTTGACGTAATGTCGAAGTAATGTTATTATAGATGATAAGATACTCTACTATGGCATTTAGCGACTCAACAAAAGTTGTTGTTACTAAACCTCCCGTCCGAGAATATTTCCTAAAATTCTCACATTTTTTATCAATTACTTGAAATTTTTAATGGTGAAGCCTTTGCCGTTATTGTAGGATCACATTAGGCGCTCATAGGTAAAATACTTCACCTTTACCGAAATTACGTCACTTCCGTCTAGTTGGATTAAGTTTTCCGGATGAAAGTTATAAACTCGGCGTATAAAATGAAAGTTATGTCTTATGACTTTGAAGCCCGTTATTCATATAAATCAGCAGTCGATTGTATGGGCTACAAGCCTAAAAATATGTATTTGGGTCATCCAAAATATTAGGATTAGTTGCAAATGAATTACGAATACCTGCGAGTTGAAATGCAACGTTATTTATTATTTTTGCTTTCTTTTTGAGATTTTCCACAATAATCTCTAAACGTGACGATTCTTGCAAGTACACCAATGGTATCATGATTTATTCTCGGCTCTAAAGCCGAGAAATCTGCATATCAGTCTAGGAAGGGATTGGAACCGACTTATTTACTTGCATGCAATGTAAGGTGCGGCAGTGTACTCGGGAATCCGAGGTATGCCGTTCTATCTCAAATCTGACCGCTTCCCGATGTTTTTATTAGATCCTCCGACAGTCTGGCAACACGAGTATGGTATTCGAAGGAGAAATGATCATTGTCTTGTTTGCAAATCGCGACAAAACAGGCGTTCACGCCGCAGGAAAAAATCCTATAAGGACGTGTATTATTAAATCTACGTTGCTAATGAAGTCGCTGGGAACGTGGGATAACTCCTTTTCCATTCGTTGCCGCATCTGGGGTCCCGTACCATATGGACAATGTACTCCGATTTACGGCGAATTTAGGCCGGTGCCGAAACACCAAATGAGGGCCTTTGAGTCGATTCGACCGGAAATCTCGCCATTCCTCCTTAAAATTTCGGATTTTATTTGTCGATCACATGGGAAACTATTTAGAATTCACGTCTCAGGTCTTTCCATCGGCCGAACAGGTTGCACTCGCCGCGACGGCGACTGTGCTGCCATCACAATTCGTATCATCAACCTGTAACTACGCCGGCAAAAGGTTCCGTTCGTGAGCTGAATTTCGCTTCGACATCGTCGGTATCCTTTTTTTCCGCGTTTTTTATCTCTTCCAATTCATTCTGAAGCGTCCTACATTCCTCCTCAAAGATTTTGGGAGGAGATCGCGATCGGAAAGCAAACTGCCGAGGAGGAACGAAGATAAATACCTCCCGTCCCATTCCTCGGGAGACGGTCGTTTTTGAAAAAAGGCCATCTTGCCAGCACTACCCTCTAGCGGGGAGAACACGCACCAAGTGTTGGGGGCTCGCACGGCCTGACTTCCCTTCTCTCCCACTACGAACCTACAGCACGCGCCACCAACCTCTACCTCTCATCCCCCTCTATCCTTAGGGAGTCGGAGACCACCCTCCCCTTTCCAGAGGGAAACCATGGATCTCCGCTCTGCCCCACCCCTTCTCTCTATCCAACGGTGGGCGGACGACCAATAGATGGCGGAGAGATCTGGCCGCATGTCGGCGCCACTTTCGCTCGGCGTCCTCCTTCCCCCACCATTCCCTTCCCGGGGATTCGAGGAGGAAGGACCGATTTCGTGAGGGGATCTTGCCCGTTCGTGAAAGGGATCTCGGTTCCCTTCTGCGCTCTAGCCCAGTGCACGCCGAAAAATCATCGTTCTTGACCACGGTGGGAGGGTGGTTTTTGTTTCATTTTCCCCGCAGCCGGACATCTTCAAAGTGCATCTCCCAAGCATTGCAGTTACCCTTTCGCATCCTTATGTAAAACCCTTTCCTCGGGATTCCGGATGCGCCCAACTTGCGTCACGGAAAGTGCCGTAAGACGACGCGTCAAAACAGAAGGGGCCCGGAGGCCCCTCCCCACACCGCGCGGTGGGGGCAACGGGGGACGTCCACGTCTTAACACCTTTCGGTGTCCGCGGTGTGGACCCGTATTTCTCTCCATTAGTGTGTTAGTGTCTTCTAAATGTCGGCGGAACCTTAGGGCCCTAGGGCTGCCGCCCCGCCCTTTCCCCAAGCCTACAGTGTTTTCCTCGCCTGCAGTGCCATGGATTACCCCGTACCGCTGCTGCGTCGGCTGCTCCTGCTGTTCATCGTCTACTCCGCGGTCGCCCCCGCCTTCGGTGAGTTTATTTATCATTGCATCCCGAACAACATCCCTCTATAACGGCGTCTCTCCTCCAAAGGAAACGTGCTCTAAGGATGGTAGATGTTGAGATTCCACTGAGATTGGTGGCTGCTATTCTTTAAATGTAGGTAGTTTGCTTTTGGGTCACCAACCGATTGGATATTCATCGTTAAAATTTTTGAGGAAGCATTTTACAGGTAACACTAGAGCAAACTTGATTAATCCCTCTCAGCGTAATATCCCACGAGTAAAATGTCCTGTCTAATACGGTATTGGAGGTCTGAATCTTCCGGACAGTCGTTAAAGTAAACACTGTTGTGATATTTAATGGCCCTGCCACGAGGAAACCTACCATTTTAAACCAGCATTTCCGCTATTAAGTAGTTAGTTATGTGGTTAGTTGAATCTTCTGGTAGTAAAATAAGGGAGGAAAGATTGGTTGCTCGTTGTGGAGGTCGCACATTTCAAAAATATCTGGTTGTCGTCGTCTGGTTTTTTGTAATGACTGTCTTGGTGAAATCGTTGAGACCCTACCGTCCATTTCGTGTCTGTGTGGTCCATTCTCCTTAGAAACCAATAGCTCTCCTTTTCCTTCATCTCCTCTTTCACGCCTCTTCCAAAAGCACAACCTACTATCTGCTCCCACTGCCAAACTACCTCACCCGAACATCCTTCACACCTCCCGCGGGGGAGGATGGAGAGAAAAAAGGCGGCTGTGAAAATAAGAAGGCCTTCGTCTCGTGAATGGGAGAGGTTTTTAAAAACGAGGTGTCGGTGTCGGCCTAAGACGGCCCTTCCGGACATAAAGACTAGTTATGTGTTGATCTTACGATTTTCTCGGATTTCCCCTAGTCGTTATGTACAGAATTCTCGGTTACGAAGAGGATCTGACCGAATGGTACTCTCGTTAGGTGGTATTTACTTGGATAGACATACGTGAGCGATGGATGTTTTGGTCTACCACGAATTCATGCTCAAGTAATCTGTTTCGTTTTCATCCATTGGGAATGCTGTTCAGTAAGTCATTATTGAAGTTATCCGTTTCTACTTTGTGATGGTGATGTCTAGAGGGATAGTTCTGCTGAATTTATCGGTTCGGCAGAATATTAAGTCGGTATTTAAAAAAGAATCGGGTAATATTAGTAACATTTCAAATCGATCGATCCCTTGATACAAATTATAGTATCCGTTTATCGTCAAATAAAAGAAATTTAATTAGCAAATTATAGTTTAGTGACACATAATCTAGTTTAATTTATTTATGCAGTGGTAAGGTATTTCATATTCTCATGTTAAGTAAAGTGCATAGATGGATGTTATTATATGATTAATTCCGCATTTGGTTTGGTCCGGGATAATAATCGTTTTGATATTATTGGTAAACCGTCGCAAGAATGACTCTTGGCCACCTAGGCAGTATAAGCTGGATTCCAGCCGTTCTTGAAGGATCCCTTCTTAGTCTTTCTTGGATACACAATTCTAAAAGTGATGGTTGATATTTGACGTTGAATCGAATTTGATTAATTTGGGATAATCGGTACCATTCGTGGAAGTATATGCAGCGTGAGACACTCAGCTTCTACATCTGTTGTTATAAATCGTCTCTTATGATTACCTCTTGTTATGTATTAGGTGTTAAGGGACGTACAAGCGGTGAGGTATGTGTGAAAATTGATCTCCATTGCAAAAATATGGGCGCAGTTCGCATTTTCAGTGACGTCTTACTTTTGGGGAACGGTGGCTAGATGCGATGTGGGGATCTATGGTACTCGATCACCCAGTTTTGTCTATCCCTTCGGGGCTTTCTATGAGTAACGAGGGTAAGGTACGGTGCGGAAACCCTGCAGGGGGTGTGGGAGTTCCAGGTCTGTTGTTTTCCCCCATCGGGAGAGTGAGACTATCTGACCGGGCTCGTGAGCCTCGGCGGACGACCGTGAAGTCCTTTGTTGCCCTAGCACGTGGCGTCTTCCGTCTGGTACGATGACAAGTCTGGGTGGTGGTGGGGTGGGAGTGCTTCGGGGGATGCAGGGGGTGACGAAGGAATAAGAGATGAAGGACCCTGGTTTTTAAGGGGCAGACGGATGAGGTGGGGGTGGGGGAGTAAAAGGGGAGGAATTGATGAAGGCTTTTTTGCGAGGGGTTTTAGATTGAGAGAAGAGCAGAAAGGGTTTTTTTTAAGGGGTGAGTGTGTGTGTACGCGAGGGATTATTAGGGAGGGTGTGGAAGAAAGGTGGGGGAAAAATCTTCATCTCCGCGATTGTTGGGGCAGCAGGCAGTGTTGCCAACGTCACTAAAGGTCGATTATCAGGGATCGTTACTTCGTGACCCAAGTACGTGGAGACCAAAAATATCTCTACATGGTTAGGTAAAACTGAATGATTGCGTTATCTCGCAGCCAGATTCCCAACCTAACAATGGCATATTGTTAAGTATAGTCGCTATGGAATACAATTAAGACAAACTGACATTGTAGTATTGCTCATTAATTAAGTCAATCAAATAAATCATTATTCCTTTATTTCATTTCTGTACATTGTGGTCAGCGTTGCCAACCTAACAGCTGTCGATTGTTGTGTATTATCACTGTAACCTAAGTCACTGAATGCCATTTCGATAATGCTAAAGTGTTCGCTCGAGCTGAATTATTTTGGTCTGAAATCCTGGTAGGGATACACCGTGGCAATTGTATTGTTTAGATTCCCAAATGTTGGCAGCGCTAAGAGGAGCTGAAAAGGCTAGTGGGAGAAAATGTCGATGAGGCAGGGACGGAGGGTAGGGGATTTTATTTTCCGAATCCGCCCCTTGATGGAGCTGCGGACTGTTTTTTTTCCTTTCCTCCACGCACGCGACGCATTTTATCGGGATTGAAGACGCTGAGAGGTAGGGGAATGACTTTTCCGTGGCGGAATGAATGAGGGTGATGTTTAAGAAAAGAGCGGATGAGTTTTTCTCTTTGATAGTGCTTCCTAAAGGAGGGTTGTCTGACTTCTGATTGTGGAGAGAATATTCCTCAAGGGAGTGTATCGGACATTTGGATGCGATGGCTGCAGAATGAGAAAAATACCTTTGAGAAGACACTTCATACGTTTTAGCATGAATAAGCGCTCCAAGCGACGTCAATTTCTTTGTAAATTTACATGCCGTTGCTCTAAGTCATGCTTTTTTTATTGTCTCGGGGAAATACTTATTTTTTGCTTGTGAAAGGAAATGCTAGGGTCATAAAAAATTGAAGTAGTACCTGTAATGGTGGTAAATTGACCTGATCGATACTTATTGATGTTGGTGAAACTTTACTAATATAAATCGTCCTTCACTTTCTATATGTACAATATGCATTAGGATTTTGTATTGATCCGGTTCTGTGTTGATAATATGAATTCGTGTATTAATTTTTTGCCTCTGGAAGGAAAAGCTCATGGTTCATTTTGATTTCCATCACCGTTTCCGGAGATTTTTATATTTTCTATATAGATTATATTCGTAGTATACGAGTATATCTTACCGGTGTGGTATCACCGAAGTCCCAGGCTCGAATCGTGGTTAGGGCTTGATTGCGTTCGCGACATAAAAGTTTAATCGCAAGAGTTGTATCTGAAGACTAAATTTTTGCCAAATTAAGTGTTATTATTACTCATACATTGGGATCGATATTTCTATTCCTTCATCAACTATTTTTTTTGCAGATCGCAACGGATAATACGAAAGTTCAAAATTATTAAAACTTCGCGGCACCTCAATGCACGCTACTGCCTATCCCCCTATTCCGAGCTTAACAGAACCGTGAACACTCGTTTTGAAATGTTTCGCCTTCTCTAACTCGATAGCTGCGTATATAAAGTACCAGCCATTCGGAAAAACCCCGTCATGAAAACCTTCGGCACCGTGGTAATGAAGGGGACAGGATTGAAGAGTCATGAGTCACTATCTGGATTTCTTAAGTAATCAACCATTCCACCACTCCGCGAGCATTCATTCGCGTCAGCATTTTCTCTAATGGGGAGGAAGCTCAGCTTCCATAATATCGCCGCCAAATTTAAGTACCTTTCGCGCTCTCTGTACTTTTGAGATTAACTGTGACCTTCTGTGTGAGTAAAAGCGTTTCTGGGCTGAATATAGAAAGATACGTTTCTATGTCGTAATTTAATGTTGCAGTCATTAGTTAATAATCAGCTCTGTGTAGCGTAAGATAGACAGGTGAGATTCGTTTTCGAATGTGAGCAATGATTCGGATGCGATTCATTGATTTTGAATCAGCCATGAGTTCTTGTTCGTATAGCTTAAAGTAAGCCAAAATATGTGTATTTCCAAGGATATCCAAATATGCCTCTCTGTTTTGTAAATTAGGAAGTTTATTAGTTATGACGAGGAAAGGTATTAACTTGGCACAGATATCCGATCGGCTAACATAACTGATTAGTTACGTTATCATGATTACTGTGCGGAAAGAATAGGTACGTATTTTAAATTATATAGATGTTAGGTAGTAGGAACAATGCGCAGTTTTCTGACTCCATTATGCTGTTTGAAACTTTATTTTCAAAGATCGTCGAGTTAATTCGCGATTTTATTCGAACGAAATTATGGATTCGCAGGTCTCTCACGTGTATTTTACGCAAGCACGCGTTGAAAGGTTAGCAATAGATTCGTGGATCTTATGCAAAATCGTACAGAAAAATATTGTTGCTCTCTTCCCGTTAACATTATACCATAGGGAAAGTTGTATCAAAAGAGGGAAGAATATATCATTCGGTGATTTTGGCTCATTATGTACTCGAGCCTTTACACGATCTGTTCATGCCTTTTAAACGGCATTCATTCTTAAGAGGCTTTTAAAGCTACGAACGAACAAAGGGACCTCCAGGGGATAACTTAAAACATCACGATTGGCTTATTTTCCAAGGGAAATATATCCGAGGATGATGCACGCTGTAAACTAAATTAGGAGAGCGCTTTTGTAGCTGAAAACTTTTTATAAGGGTTCTGAACGCCCTTATAAAAAATTCAGGAATAATTTTTGATGATAGGATTGCCGAAGAAAATTTGCCCGACCAAACAAGGCTCGGATCTTTGTGGAAATAACTTTCTCCGAGAAATCGGCTTCATCAAAGTTCCTTACGAAAACAAGGGTGGTTTAGTGCTCGTCTCTATAATTTTTGACACGTATGATAATGATTTTCTTCTGGATGATTGGAGGTTAGTGTATGCTGTCGCACCGCCCATTTTTCGGGGTTTATATAGGATACCAATTACGCACGGGGCGCTTCCGAGAACCACTTTGTTGGGGCTTCCATTAGAGGTAACCATAGTTTTAGGGCAACTGCTTTCTTCGTATAAGCCTGGTTTACATATCCTTCTTTTCGGTCCTTGTTAGAAAATCGATGCTAATTTTATTGCTGATTTAAGTTTCTGGCAATTTTTGCTTTCATATTTTGTATTAATAGAACAATTTTGTCGAGTAACGTACATTTCAGGGGAATCTTAATGCCATGCTGATGAGTATAGTATCAAAAAATTATTTTAATGAGTATTGCTGTTTCAGACAATACTATCAGAAAATGCGTCATTCTTTTCGGTAAAAATATCATTTGCTGATAGTTAAAGGGATAGGTGCATATGTGCGATGTTAGCATGAATTTTTGAGGGCAGATGCTCGTCTTTTACCCAATCCACATCCACAATTCAATGTCATTCTCCTGTACAAGAAATAGATGTATGTGAGGTTCACTTATACTATACGAGTCTCTGTTTCTTCAGCAGCTTAGTAATTATGTTAAATTACCTTTTATACTAGGCACCTTTGTAAGTATACTTTCATTACCAATCGATACCCCAGTCGAATGAGCCATCTTTAATCGAAATCGAATAAGAGTAGAGGACCTCGACTGCAATCATAACTTTATTCCTACTTTTTGCTAATTCGTGTTATTTTCCTTCCATGTGGCGGTAAAATACTGGATTTAATATACGCCAAGTCTAATAGCTTTAGGCCCGGTTTTATAACACATAGTTAGCCTAGAAGTTAAGTTCAACCTTTATGATAACTGTAATAATCCGTGTTATAATCGATAGCTAAGCCTCGACTGGCAGTTAAAAGTATGTTAAATTGTTAAAACTCAACTATCTAAGGGAGTGGGTTTCAGATCTTAATCATATGGCTAAATGCAAAACATCATGGATGTAAACAAATAGTATGGAGGATAAGTATCGGTAAAAAATAGTTTTATAACAGACTCCAAGCCGCTCATTAGAAGTCAAGCTTCTGGTTACTTAACAAGCAGATTTAACTATACATTATAATTCTAGGCCTCAGTTTCATATATATTTTGAGGCAACTAGCAACAACAAGAATTTTACCACGGTACGAAGGCAGTTGTAAGTCGTAGTATTTTTATTTATAGTGTAGTAGTAATCATTGGTACAATCTTGCCGATTAACATATTCTTAAGAGTCACTCTGTAAATTATACATGTCGGTTTGAACCTCTACCATCAGTAACGAAAATCCCTGTTATGGGAATGAGGCTCATTTGACAAAATGAGGGATAATGTAGTTTTCCCTTGCGTTCAGCAGTGAGCTATTTTGAAATTCTTACGCGAAAGGCCGCGTAAATGCTACGAAAGATCCGATGAACAATACTTTTTTAGTATTCAATTAATAGAAACGGAAATAAATGGAACTATTCAGAATTATTTGATTGCAGTAGTTTTCTCTCACTTGAATAAGGTTAAGAAAAAAGTCAAGAAAGATGTATTATTCTCTATTCTGTACCAAAAAGCAAATGAAAAATATTCCATACAACAAGTTGTGGTAGCAGAAAGGTTCTGAGGAGAACAATGTCGGAATTGCGGCTACGATTCGGTCTCCTTCAATCTAAAGAGAATCGCATAGCTTGGCTGGACCACAGTTGATAGGTAAGCGTTAATACAGTAGGCAATATTGAGTCTAGGAAATCAACCGCAAACGTCCCCGTTCATTTCTCCCCTGAGGCGGTTAGCTTTAAGCTTCGCTTTGGGTGAAATTGCGTGGGTGTCTCCTCCTCTGAGGGGGCTGTAGCGGCGGGTCGGATGTCGAAGGATTCAAAGTCGTTTCTCTTTTATGGGCGCCGGCGACGCCGCCGTCGGAGGCGAACGTGATAAAGAGACACGCTCTCTCGCAGCTGTGAGTTGTTTGTCTCTCGTTTGGTTCAACTTTTTGCTCCGATGCCGTTCTCCAGCGGCTCTCACAGGAATGCCGTGAAAAGAGGCCCTTTTCTCCTTAGAATCAAGGTTCGGGTTGATAAAAAGGGTTGGTTTTGGTTTATTTACCCTTCGCGGGGTTCAGGGAGAGGCGAGAAGAAGGCACACATTTTTTCTCTAAAGAGAGGAAGTCGTCATCGAGGAGATCTTTATGCACCGCGGCGTTCGTGGAAAATGCACAGCGCGAAAGGTAGCGCACCTGCCGCTTAGCGTGAAATGAAAAAGGGGGTGAATAAATTTAGGAAAAATGAAGGTGATATCGGGTGGGGAAGGAAATAAAGGAGATCGACTGATGTAAAACGCAGGGGTATTTGTGTCGCTGGATTTGATGCTGGTCGTCTTGATGAATTTGGATGCAGGGACAAACCGCTATCAAGCTGTTGCCTTTTGGCCAGTAGGAGGAATGGGATTGATAAGCTTGGAGATCAGTTTCGGATCGTTGGAGAACTTATTTTAATTATTCGAATCTGTTCTACTGTTTATGTACTTTATCGCCCGAATCTTGTACGATTTATGATCAAATGATCTTTTTAACGCCGTAATCAAATTTATTTACATCCCAGAGCTTGCTTACTGTTCGGTATAATTTGATTATTAAATTTACATTCACTGCGTTAGCCAATACATTTATCAGTTATGTAAATATTTATTATATACATACCAATGCACATTAATAACCATATAGGAATAAATACATGATAGACTAGGTAAATAACTAGTTTCCTTTGAGAACATTTCAATTTATGTTTTTTAGAAGTGTAATATACAATATTAGGAATACTATATCATTTTATATTAGGTATAACATATTCAATTCGCTTTGAAAGATGGCGTAAATTAAAATTGACACTCTTCAGATTCAAGTAGCAAAACTACCTAAAACCTCATGTCATGCAGTTTCACCACTTAATACATGTTTAGTGCTAGGAATGATGAATTATTAATATCCGAAACAGATTGCTGAGATATTATACCACGTGATTCGGTAGAAGCCAGGGTAGTAGTCAAGTAGTCTAAATCTATTGCTTAAGAACACACCAATGTACCGGATTGTAAGATCTCCATGCAGATTTTCTTTCCGATACGAGTAAAATAATTCTTCATATTTCGACCCCCAGGAGGCGTGCTTAATTATCTCTGCTCGCTGAGTGCATTTTCGCCAAATCTGCGATTCAAATCTGGGTTATAATTGTTTTAATGTGGGCCATGTAATACATCTGGTGATGTTATCCTTAAAATAGTTTTAAATGACGTCTCTCCTTTAATTCATGGTTTCTTTGCCATTCTTTCGTAATTTGGGAAATTCTGCGATGCCCCTCTCGCATTCTGCGAGATATAATTAGGTGCTCATCAATTATCCTGACGTAACCGGAATAATTACTAGCGAAAACGACGTTCGAATTTGACCGAGCTTAATTAATTAAGTAAAAGGCTGACTACGAAATTAAATTGAAAGTTTTCGTATTTTTAATTCTATGGAGTGTGTGTAGAGAGATTGCTGTTCGCAACAGCACATCTGAATTCATTTATAAGGGTAAGCAGTCCTTGAGATTTCTCAAATCATACTCTAATTCTGCAACATTAAATATAAACCTGTTTTTGAAACAGCTCTAGAATGGATTTATGCGAATGAAAATGGTAGTGTCGCTGTCGAAAGAAGTGGATAATAATAATTACAATTTTGTATTTATTAATAGGGCGTGTTGAGCGTTCTCACAATGAACTTTTTACGCATCAGCACGCAAAATATATTTTTCCATGGAGGCTGGACAGTATGGAATGACTTCTTAAAACTCAACCGTTATCTTCGGAAGATGGTCCAAACTTCAGATTTTTCGATTATTTTTGGTTCAAACGTTTGAACTTAATTAGTTTTACGTTTTCAAATCATGGCATACACTCCGGTTTTCATGAGCGAAATGCGTTGCATAAATCTCTTCTTTCCCAGTGAAAGAATTGCCAGGAAAACTATTCAGTTGTTATTATCTTGCTCTTAGCTCGCCTTATCTCATGTCTCAGAAGAAAAACACGTTTAGGAAAACGTTAAACACCGATTCCCGTCCCTTGGATTCTTTCCCGCGATCTTTCCCCTTCTTTCGATCGGAGCCAGCCTCTCGATAGGAAAACCCTCGAAACAAGTCGGGTAATGGATACAGCTTGATTCTTTCGGAAAAATATAGGTCGAACCGGAAACACTTACCGTTCTTTTGCTTTGTTTTCTTCCTTCATACGAAGCGCTATGCAGATGCCGTTTATATCGACAAATTCCTCGCTTTCCGAACGCGAGGCATCCGAGGCATTTCGTTTCCTCAAGATCGTGGTAGCGCCAATTTTTCCTCGGAAAAGAGAAGCTCAAGGAATGCAGTATTGCGCACATGGCTCCTTTTTTCGCTTGCTGCAAGAAGAGAATTTAAAGAAAGAAAGGGTTTAAATAAGGTGTGGGAAGTGGGCCATCCTCCGCGCCAGGTTCTAATTGAATGGCTCTCGAAAGAGAGAGAGCGGATTCGTTTCGTTGCATGAGCTTCCGACAGCAATTGTTTTTCATTTTTCCGGAGAAGAAAGAAGAGTCTTGCTCGTAATGTAATCCTGTTAAATAGTTGCCGTAAATGGGTCAGGAGCATTAACATGGAGAGAATTTTGTCTTCTTTTAGCCCCGCGTAAAACTAAACCTCCAAAGCGAAGATGTGGCCATCATTCTCTTTCCTAAACGACGGCTACTCTCGTGGGATTTTCCGTGGCACTCTTCTTAAGAGATCGGATTTAACTCTTTTTCGGGGCGGCATAAAGGGAAGAATGCGACGCCACTAATGCCACCTAGGAGGGCTTTTTCTAAATTTACGTCCTCGGCTAGACATTAACAATTATACGACCCAATTCTACCGCTCCCACCCAGCCTATGCCAAATTTTCCACGGATTAAGTCCGCCTCGACTTATTTTATGTTTCCATGTTCTTGTCACCTTTTATTAAAAGCTTGCTCGTACCCTTTTCCGAGTTAACTATCATAAAGTAAGCCATCTGCAAATATATGTCTACATCATTTGACCTCCGTATTAGCCATTTTGAATTACTTTTGCAGAATCCGTTTTATCGCTCCATGGCTGCGAAATCCTCCGCAAAAGACTTGAGAATATCATTCATGGAGTTAACAGCGGTGGGTTCGCCTTGAAATCGGATCGGTTTTAATTTTGAATTTATTAGTGGAATATAAAATTACTTTTCATGCTCGCCTTGGAAATTGTTTCCGCGAAACTTCGACTCTTTCCATTCACGTTCAGGATTTATTATTAATTGAAATAACCAAGGAAACCGAATCCGGATTTTAATTACATCTTCAGGTGCGTGTTACATTGCAGTCCTCCCGAGTGGAGGTGAAAGGAATGCTATACATCAAACACACTATTCCAGACTCGGATTTAAATTTATAATAGTCTCATGGCGGAACTACTTGTTTTCCCCTCCTATGATTGATAACTTGTTTTGTGTTAACGCGACGTCCCTTTATATTAATATTTGCCTCATTCCTCAGCCTTTGCGAGATAATTCCATACATTACTTCGTTCTTCCATCATATTTCTTCATTTTTATGTCCATATTAGTCCGAAGTACATCTTCGTAATAAGATATCTCAACTGGTTTGAAAAAGATGTGCGGCATCATTAATGCCAGGCATACCGCGCAGAAACTTTATCTCGTTGCATATTGTAGTGAAATATATTTTATGTGTCAAGGATAAACGCTTATAAAATTATGGCCGCCGCACAACCGATTTTCAAGAAAATTTCTTTGAGCTTCTGTTGTAGAAAATTATAAGTTTTTCTTTCAACGAATCCGAACTTTTAATTAAAAACATAAGTATTTTTTACTCGTCATTTGTTAATTTTTAGAGCGCTTAGACCGTTATAAATAAAAGGGATATTAAGTTACTTCATTTCAGATTTATCTGTTAGTTTTTCTTCTGTTACGCAAAATTAAACTGATTTTAAATTGGTGAATGATCTTTAATATTGATATTCTGATTAGTCATTTAAGGCCATTTGTGTAGCCAACCATCCTAACAGCCTTCAATATAAATGTACGAAATATTATGTGTAAGTCATATAATGTAGCTGTGCGCAATTCTGAGATCGCTATCACTTCACGATTTCTTCAGGCAAGAATACGATTTATCGATAAAAAATGGTAACCATAACGGGCCTTTTTAATTGCGAATGTAATTAATAGTAATTTATTCAAAGATATATATATAATTATCTATTCCACAAGATATATATTAGGTAAAACATCTGTACATTAGACATGGAAATATACAGAAATCGATGAAACACATTAAATCTACGCTACGATTTTTCTTCAGATTAACTCAAACTAGTAAGGAATTCATATATCGTATTTTTAGTTGAAAGGAATTAGAAGGTAATCTGCCGTTATATGGTTCACATGCTAAAATTGTTACCCCTATCCATCTTAAACTATTCACACACGACCGTAAGTGGCGGGCAAAGACAGTAGTTGCGTGCACCTGTGACGGCATCATAAAAGGATGGACTAAAATATAACTTAGATAAGAATAAAATGATATTTAAAACAAGGAACGATCATTAGAGGGGGGGGAACAGTAAATTACAATCTTATCACCTTCCCATCTCTCTGGATTTTGTCTCTATCTCTTTAAGTAGGGCCATTTGTTTCACCTTGTTATAGTTGTAATTTCCTATCCCTCAGCTAAGGAAACGTTTCCCGTGCATTCCACCTCCAGATTTTTCGGCTTTATTATCGCTTTGAATCTTTCCTCTTTTCTCGGAAATGTGCCACACATCTTCCGCGTTAAATTTTAAAGGAAATGGTCTCAGACAGCCCCTGGGGTCTCACAGGTCGTTCCCATCATCTCCAGCGACTCCTGGCTCTTACATTTCCAAAAGTTTATTTCTCCATGCCAAACTAACTCCTTTCAACTTCCCATCGCCGTGGGCCGATGTATCGGTTCTTGACTCCTCAAAAGATATGCGCCGCAGACTATAAAATCGAATCAGCGCGTCGACTGGCGACTAAGGTAGCATTTTAATTATTACTTAAAACGAGAAGCATTGGCATTGGGTATGAGTAGCCCTCAGGAAAGTGCGTGTTTGCATTTTTTATTTTCATCATGGTTTTATCGCTATCGTGAATCAGTCCTATTTTTACCCGTGAACCAGTACTTTTCAGGTTCTCCTTTCTGTGTGAAGATTACATGAGAAAACTATGCTCCGCAAGAATTAGGGAGATAAACTTTGTAAAATCAATGGTTTTCTTTGTAGTGATAAATTATTCTTGCATAGTAATCGCAATTCTACCACATAAAATCGATAGGATTCTACCCTGTTGAAGTTCCCCGTTGTTTCATCTCTTCCAATAACCTATCCTTCCTTCCTCCTCATATTGGCTGCTTAAAGAATTAGATGCGTTTGACTTCTTCACATATCATATGAAAGAATTTGAGTGATGTATGAAGTACATCCATACATGTGTACGTAGTAGCTTTAAACACCATGCACCCAAAAATTTCTGCCTCCAGGTTCATTATATTTAAATGTCCATCGGATGACGATGAAAATTATGAAATTTTCTCTGAGGACGAGATCATACGCAAACACTGGTCGTATCATTGTATAAGAATAGAAATATACTCTCTTATTTCATCAACCACTATTTAAGTTGAAATTTCGAAGTTTCTATTTTGGGGGGTTTAGTTTACTCCTTATTAGACAGGCTGATATAATATATATTCAAAGAACCCTCTAATTTAGTCAGTTCTGCCTTTGCAGAATGACCAAGTTAGGAAAGTGTATGAAATGCATGCAAGCCTCAAAAGATGTGGATAGTGACATAGTTGTCGTAGTATTCAAATGAATTTAATTTATATGCTGATAATAAGTGAGTATGCTGCACTAATAAACGTAAATGTATATATGTTATGATGTATAATTAAAATCGGGATATTGCATATGTTTTAAAGGCATCTCATTTTCTTTAGAATTTCGTATATAAAACATCGTGTTAGATTCCTGCAAATACAGTATTATTAACTTAGAATGCTACTACATTCCTCATGAGAGACAACCCTTCTAAACCTACGCAACTGGTGTTCATTTACTGCGGAGTATGTACATAAATATCCCTGCAACTTCATTCTGTTTGTGATGGAATACCGCCGCGTAAAGGCCATTACCATTCAATGTCAATGGCCGGGGTTTGGCATCACCACTTCTCCGAATTGGTACGATAGCCGCCGAATTGAGCGTCGCATTGCCAGGGCTTAAAGCGATCACTGGCCTCCGCAGGCATCATCTGCATAAAGAAAGGGCTGTCGGAGACACGAAGAGTTACAGAGTAGAAAGGAACGCGCACGCTTACAATTTCACGCTCGCCCGAACTTCGTCGTTCGTCGATTCCGCCCCAACGATTTTTTCGGTCGAACGTACCCCGCGATCGTAATAAGGCCGACGCTCTCTAATAAAAAAATTCCCTTGTGCGTGACGACTGGTCTAATCACGTCTCCCTCTATTCTTTTTAACCCGTGGAAGGAGTCGGTCGCACGGGAAGAGGCAAGTACGCAACGTGGAAATCATTGTATTCGTCGGTGTCGTTACATGTTCGAAGAAAGGGGGTGAACGTCGTTGGGGTGTTTGCGCTTCAGGGGATTAATATAGGAGGTCACCCGGTGCTTTGATGTTGCCGGAAGATGTTGCTGGGGCAACAGACTACTCGAGGTGAGCGCCAGACGGAGGGGTGGGGTGGTCATGCAGGTTGTTCGTGGAAGCGGAGGCGAGGTGAGAAACGGAGGTTGAAGGGGGTCAAATTTTCGTGCTACCGTGGAACAGGCGGACGGAGAGAGGCTTCAAAAAGGTTTTTATCTCGGAGATGAGTATAATTATCCCGGGGGAAAAACGCACGAGCGATGGCTATCTGAGGAATTTATCCATTTATCCGGGCGAAATCGATTTCAGAAGCGTCGCCTCTTGTGTTACGAAGAGGGAGAAGGAGAGTCTGGCAAGTGTTTTCGCTGCGGTGCGACTGTAAGTTGAGATTGGCACCGAAAAGGCAACGAAATTACCTCTACTCTCCGCGTATCCTTTGAAATCGGATTATCCGTTTTCGAAAGCCGCTCTACCCCCGAATCCGCTAAGTGCGGCCTCCAAATCCGAAACCCGGATTAAAGACGCCTGATGTTCGTGTTGTTTTCACCCGTTTTTATTACAGAAATAACAAAGTTTTTCTGTTTGACACAAGGAAGAACACGGTAGTGTAATATTCCATAATTAAACTCCATAGTAGCAAAACTCAACCGGTTACGAGGTGCAATCCCCTTAATCTGTGTTTAGTTGTTAATGTAGACCATCTCTTTGTCTTCATCTATGGAATTGTGTAATTCTATGATACGAAACGTTTCACGAAATTTTCAAGCGAATTAATCGGTGTACTTAAGCAAGGAGTTTATCTCCTTAGTCATGCATTAAAGCGTTTGATTTTCGGATCGTTGCGCAAACCCAAAGTTTACCCTCGGGTAAGCGTAATTTTAATTTTAAGTCAATTTAATTTTCATTTCGTAGTAGTATGCTTTATGACGGAATTGAGTGATATTCACGCTGATTATGACAAAAACATTCGTTTAGACCATAAATTGGATTGGAGAATATGACTGTAGTGTGGTTAGAAAGTACAAATCAATTTAAATCAGAATGGCGTGATGATTCGCCATTTTCTCTAATAACTTCGCTGTACCATTTTTCTACCGTATATTTTCTATTATTTTCCTCTTTATATAGTCGTATGACACGAGCTTAATGACGGTATTTCTCCTCGAAAATAGAATAAGCTGCAATCCTCCAAATTGCTCTCGCGATTTGAATCAGGAGTGGAATCCACACTAGTGCGGTGAATGCGAATTTTAAAAAGGACCAGCGGAACCTGTGACTGCAATTTATATCGCAGTTGAATTTTTTGAGCTATTACTTTCCGCCCGTCAGAAAGTCTATTTATCACGGAATAGCCTCCGCACCGAAAATGTTACAGCGCCGTGACCCAAAAGCGGAGCATTGTCGCATTTTGTACTTCGGGTTTATTTTTCATCCCTCCGCTTCATTGACGAGAGGCGGCGTCCATTTTTTTAAGCTCAAGGGAATCCGCGCTTTTCACCGGCGGGAGGGATGCTTTTTTCCCCGGCGCAGGGAAAGCCTCTCCTCCGTTAATGGGCTAAAAAAACTCCTAATATTTCGTGCGCGCCCGCGAATAAATTTCCTCGCGTTCTTTCGCTCCTTTCATTTTTTCAACGCGATGGCTTCATTCACTTTGTAATAGATAGGCGTACATATTTCGTGAGCTCACGGAAACGAGTTCCCGTCCGTTGATTAAGGCGAGGAATTATTCCGCGTTAGCGCCGTCTGCTTCTTCATTCTTTTTTACGCTTTAGCTCGACGTAGTAAGCAAATAAAACTACGCCGTCGTTGTATGGCGCAGTTCATGGTCGTATCGGGTTTTATGTCTCGTACGGCGACTAAGTACTGCCCGTCTTCGGGAATTAGTCGATATTTTTTCTCCTCGAACCCCCGAGGCTTATGCTACCGGTGTGTCTTTAAGCCGCCATGCTCTCGCCCGTGCGATATAAATTGTCACGAATTATCGGCAGTTTGCGATATCTAAATTGTTTTGCCGTTCACTCGGAGGAAGGGCTCAATTTCCCGCGCCTGCTAATTTGGAATCGTCGAAAATTTATGCTTCATCCGCTGATGCGATGTTTCAGAGATCCGTGGCTTAAGATAGGTTTTTTTTTCTAAGGGATCACCTTAAAAGCGGTCGCACCCGCTCGCCGAACACCTGACGTGAGCGGTAAACATCTTCATGCAGTCTCCTCTACTACGGCGTCAATTTAAGTGTGAATGCGTGATCAGTATCTCTTCTTTTACGTTTCGCGAAATTTTGATGTTTGCATAATGACTTCAGTCTGGTTGGGTTTACGTTCCTGATAATTTAGCCATTTATTGCTTTCTCGTGTTAATTATGGTGTTTCATTATTGGCCACGTTCGGGCAAGGGCATCGAATATTTTGCAAATGGGATCAGGAAGCAGTTTTTCAAGCACTGGGAGAAATAGACTGGAAAACAGCTGGAAACATTTCTAATGGAGGATATACTACACTGTATATAATGGGATGAGAATTCAGATTGAATAGGCTATGAACCTGTTTCCAATAGATCTTCCACAGTCACCACGCTCGAGATATTTGAATAACAAAAAACGTATTAACGGGAATCCCTAGCAACAGCTGGTGTCCTTTAGCCGCAGTATATCATACTAATGTGAAAAGTCGTACTTATCTAGTCTGACTTTCAAAACCTGGAAAAGAAGTGAGGGAATACGTTTATCGGATGATTCTAACGGATGTCGAGCATAAAATTGTCCACTTAGATGATGGAGCCAAGAAAGAAATGAAATATGTGCCACTGATAAAATTTTATTTCATTTTTAACATTTCCTGAATGTTCACTCCATTTCATTATTTTTACTATCACATTATTTTAAACCGTGAATTAATGTTTAAATACTCCGTTACAACCTCCGATTGGGTCTCTATATCATTAACAAGACACTGTCATCAAGCTGACTTAGAAACTGTCTTGGTGAAACGGGTATGTCAACTCCTAGCTTTTTGTTCCTATTCAAGCAGAAATATGTTTGCGGAGCGCACTGCCTCGGAAGACTACTTTCACGTTACTCTTCGTAAAAGGAATAAGGAGGCTAGTTGAAATAATGGCCGCCACCTATTCGGCGCCGAGGAGTGGGGAAAGGCATCGAGACTGACATTCAGGAACTTATGCAAACGAGACAACTTGTCATCGTCCTGGAAAAAGCTCCCCGTCATCTCCCAGCGGACACAGCGGTTCCGATCGGAGATTTCGGATTTCCTGCGGTTTCGCCCCGAGGACCGCAGCGGCCTATCACCCAGGCGACAGTCATTCGCCCGCTGATGAATAAATTCATTTTCACCGCGGTCAATTCTCATGCCCCAGTTCGAGCGTCGGAGTCGCGGCCTTGTTTCACCCGTCCATTTAAGGAGCGCGCCTCTCTTCTCTTTGCTTTCTAAATGAGAATTTTCCCAATCGAAGTCCCGTGGATGGAAAACGTCCCCGCGCTGCGTCGATATTTTCGAGCCTTTTATGTTTTTTACTCCCGTAGGTATCCCGCGATGGCTTTCACTCCGACCGGCGCTGCATGCAATTAAATTTGCAATTCTCCCGGTAGGAATGCAAGCGCGGTTGTCGAATCGGAGGGATTTACATTTACATTCATACCGACCGTCACGTGGGAAATGGCAGGGGGTGTGGAAACAGCAGGATCTTAACTTGCCAATCTTTTCGGGTCTCCTGTGCAATACGAGAGGGAGATGATGAAATGGATCTAAACTGGTTATTATTTCGCGAAATGGGTTGTTTTTCGGAATTAGGCGGTCGCGTTCTTTATGAATGGAAAGCATAATTCATGGGCGCCAACAGTTAAGTTTCTAGTCTGCTTTGAAATTCCCTAGAAAACGAGGAATGTGACACGCGCTTGTAATAACAGGTTAAGTAATAAAGCATTTTTAATCATTTGTACGTGACGTCATGATATTGTGTTAAGTTTTCGATACTTAATACAATATCATGAATTCGAATTAAATTGAATTTTCAATTTAATTTCGAAGTAGTATCGAAAATCCATTGTGATGTGATCTATGCATGGTGTTTCCGGGTTCCCGCCGCGATGATAGTAGATTCACTGACGACGTTTCGCCTACGTTGCGGTAGACTTCTTCAGGTCGTAGCATAGATCAACCGATCGCTGCGGAAATCTACGAACCAACATCCGTTCAGATATATTTAATCACCTTATTTGAACTGTAAATTTAACTGACTGACGAGTTTGTGATATTTTTTGACGGTAGAAAAATAAAAACTGGAACTACATGACGACTATTTTCGACGCATAATCTTCAAGTTAAGAAGAAACTTTAATTTTCCTAGGTTAGCGTTTTGATTGAAACGCCCCCTATCTCTCGTAGTTTCTCGAGTTTACAAATCCTGAATAGGAGTTTCAAATTTCTTTGTATGTAACATATGTATACTAAACCTAAATTTAGAGCC
The DNA here is from genome assembly GCA_000376725.2 of Ladona fulva. Taxonomy (NCBI): domain Eukaryota; kingdom Metazoa; phylum Arthropoda; class Insecta; order Odonata; family Libellulidae; genus Ladona; species Ladona fulva. Next base: position 349,179 of record KZ308507.1, read on the forward strand.
TTCTAACTTAAGCGCGATGATGCCCTGGTGTGTTCCTAGCAAACTTTTCAGCGCCGTTTATGATTTCAGGGGGACCCTTCGTTGAATCGCAGTTATCTTTGCTACTTTGGTTTTACTTACTTCGCTGAGTCTCAGCTAAAGTTAAAGTTAAATGACGTTTGTGTCAAAATTTGCAGGACCAGAAAACGAAATCTCACCGTGCCTATCTCATCATTTTCATACATCTTTAATTAAACTTATCAGTCATAATGTGAATGAATTTTCTATGTCTAGACAAATTTATAATCATACAAAATTTATGGATAGATAAGCCGCATAGCTTATGTTAACAAGTTGGTGGCACAAAAATTAGAAACTTATGATTTTCACAACTCCGTTGATACAATCTTCAGTGATTTCCCAATGAAGATTTTAAATAATTTTGAACGCACTGCTTTTGATGGTAGTTGACGTCCCGGGGAAAATGATCAATGTGATAATTCCTCAGCGTAGAACTTCCAACGATTCTGGACGTAATACTGTTAAAACATCTGCGGGGGGTCTGGAGGATGTAACGGCATCGGCGTTCTTTGCGGTCTGCTCTTTCGGGTCATCAAAAGATCTTCTCAATTCGTTTGTTTGATGAATGGCGCCCGCGTCGAAGTCGAATCTCAGCCGAGACCGAAAGAAAGAACGAGATTCGATTTATCGATTTGGTTTGCTTCGCAGGTGGGTTCCTCAAGAAAAGGATGAAAAAATATAAATGAACCTTCACTTGACCGGATCGGGCGGTTGGTCTTGGTCTACCCGAGCGTGCTCCATTCTTTTCGGAACGCATTGTCAGGGCCGAGTTTTTTCAGGCGTGGGCGGCTCGATTTAAGGGGGGACTCGATCGACAGCCTCTTTTCATCCCATTTCGATAGCTCCGGTGCGAGTCAATAATGAAATAAAATTCGAAGCGAGCTGTACCTTAATTGACGGATAATAGAGGATTGGCTTGGATTAAAATCTTTTGCTTGAAGGACGATCGTGATAGTGCTGACCTCCTAATGCAATCCGGTAGCGATCCCATCTCAATGCGAACCGCATTTAGATGTTTTGAATAACTGCACTGTGAGAGGCGTATGACTCGTCGTTATTTCTGGTTGCAGTGAAAGTATTCAAGCTGGTTGTTTTTAATCGATTTTAGTCGGCGATATTTTCTGTCTTTCATTGGAATGAGATGGATAACTGTAAACTAGTATTTTCCGTGAGGTTGTTTCACGTTCCGTCGAGGAGAACTCTGAGCAGTTTAGGAAGTGACAGTAGTAGTAGTATTGTTAAAAGTTCTTCGACAGCTAAGGTCATTTCGCACGTAGGCCTCCAACCGAATCGAACCCGTGACCGATTTCATTGAAGTGAAACTCGTTGCCCACTTGGCTATCCGGGAGCCCAGGAAGATACACATTATTCTGTAATTTCAAATTCTTTTTTTCTTTAATTCTTTAAATCTCCTAAAAACGTGCTACATGATTAACTGTGAGTATGAGGATGGTAAAGTGTAAAATTGATTAAGATAATTGCAATAATAATTATAAAAATTGTCGAGTTTCCAGAAAGGAAGAGGTTTAACTATTTCGTTCCAGGAAGTTGGACTTAAAAGAAAAATTAGTTGCGTACCTAATTTTTTTTATATCCGACATTATTATTAATGTAATTCCTTTCCATATTTAAGAATTTTTAAAAAATTAACCGATCTGTAAGAATATTACCTACAGATTTACCGTCGCATCGGTGAATTCTATTAAATATGCATTTATTTAAAAATAGCTTATGCTTTGCTTCTGGTGAATTGCATCGTCTCATACATTAGGCTCTCGTCATCAATTAGCGGATTCATGTTGCATGAATCAAAAACCAGTTAAACGTCTGTTAAAAACACATTAAATTTTATCAGTTACTCGCAAAGCTTGGAAATTTTCAATGCCAGCTATGGATCAGAAAATAAGGAAGCTAACATTGGAGACCTCTAGGGGTTGAGTTATTTATTTGCTCGTGAGAGAGCCATAGTCTTTGCCTCATTTCCTATTTACTTCATCTTTGGTCAACGAGTGAATATATTTCCCCCCTCTGGAAGCCGTTCCTTTCGCGTTTCATTAAAGACTTCCTTGTCGCAGACGTAATTGCGGTCTTTTTCATCCCTTTCCCATTCAGCCTTCCCCGTGTATTTATCGAGCATTAACTTCCAGAGCGGGATGCTTTATGTACACATTCTTCATAAGGCGCCAGCTTTTGAATTAACCAGCTATCAGTCGGGTACACCTTTTCCTTTTGTCAGCAAGAATAGAAAAGAACACATTACTAATGAACCCATGGTCGTTCGCTGGCGGCGGGGGGGACGACAGTATAAGGGGGGCCCTGAGGTAATTCATGTCACTCCTCACACGCTGCCGGTGTCACTCAAAAGGCATTTTACCTCGTGACCCTGCTGTGAGCCTCATCTGCCCCTTCCATCCCCCGGACATCGCTTGCCTTATGCGACCAGGGTTGCCAAATTCAACCATCCCTTGCTACTTTCTTTTGTTCCATCTCCCCTTGTAACTTTACTTAAGATTTGGTCCCGTGCTTTTTCAATGTTAGGTCATGATCAGGGCTGTACTGATAGGTTCCGCAGCCCCCGAATTGCAGATAGGCCCCAGATATGAAGGGCCCCCATTTGTTAGGTTTCTTTATCTGCGTCGAGGATGACCCTAGATTTACTTTTACGCAGCTGTTCATGATTTCCGAATATGAGGAGATAAATTACTATCCTCATAATCAGTAATCCTCGCATAAACGGTGAGAGATACTCAAAACCAGGGTTCCCTAACCCACACCCCATTCATTTTCTTTGCTGCCCTCTGAGAAATTAAACATATCCTACGGGTCTCGCTTACATTTAGTTGCTTGAATGAATGCATGGAGTATTTGGATTGAAATATAAACGCTGAAGGTGAATTTAAGAACAATTTAGAATAATATCGCAACCTGGTGGATAAAATAACTTCTGTGACTATTGAAATGTTAGTTTGATTGAAATTAAGTAGGATACTAGAACACTCCGAAATCCTTTTAAAACTCTTGTTTAAAATGCTTAAGAGATTTCTCCTGTAGTTTTTGTTCGACATTACTTTATTCAAAGTGGCGTGAGCTCGAGGTTTTTTATGCAGGTTTATTTTATGAGCTTTCATTTAAAACCCAAGGAGTATAACTCTCGGATAAAAAAATTATCTCGGCCACAGCAACATTCTAAAATTCCATATATGTAATCTTTACATTTTCTTAGAAACAAGGACGATGATAATTGAATGTTTTCAATACCAATCTTTATTTTAAATGTGTTACTGCTTTATCAAGGAAAATATTTTTATTTCCTAATTTGTAACCATAATGTTCGATGTGTTTTGCATATCTGCATTAACCACCTATTCAATTATCCAAAATTTATAAGTCCAACTACTGTCTATCAAGCGTTTCGAAATAACCATAGATTCACTTTTGTTCCATTCCTTGTGTTTTTTGTTCTTTACGAATTTAAATATGCTGACAAAATATATTTCAGGTTAATGTGCCTCTTGAAATATTAATATTCGCATTTAGAAATGCTCGTCGGAATTAATTGTGGCAAAACAGTCCCATGGCATTCCTTACCTTCCATGTTTGCCGTGACCCGTATGGAATCCTTATTCTTTTTAATGTTAAGGTATTTTAAAATTATTAAATTTTATGATAAAAATAAAATTCTAAACCTGTAAGGAAGTTGAATCTCAGAAATCATCCATGAATATGCTGCCTTCCCATTCAGACACTCAGTGGGCAGTACTCTTTCGCTTGCCTTTGGAGATAGCGGAAGAAAAATGATGTTTCCCTCTCGGCCATCTGTTTATCCGCCTGCGAATCGTATCAAAAAGCAGATTCAGATCAAGTACACAATCGAGCCAAACGACCGCAGTGGGTGCTGAAGTTTTACGGAGCGTAAATTTTGGAATTATGGACTTTGTGTGTCGGATGGAACTGCTGGGCGTGATCGCAATCTCTTCGAAAAATCGAATGGAAAGACGTTTCGGTTGAAACTGCGCGACAACGATAACGAAAAATGTATCCGTACACACCATCTTCGGAATAGATGTATGTTGTACGGGCCCCCCATTCCATATCTAGAATGTATCTCTCTCTCCATGCAGTCAAGCGGTGGGAGAATGGTTGACACAATTTCGCTGTTGAAATTTACATTTTAGAGTTGGTATTTTCTTCGTCTCGTCTTGGTTTCTGTTAGATCTCGAAATCGAACATCGAAAGACGATGTATACAGTAGTGAAATCTTAGACCTTGACCGCAAAGAGGTGTTTCTTTGATTTTTATCGCAGAAAAGAATTCCTTTCTCTTCATTGAAGTCGTTACGTCCGGTTTTATATTTCTCTTATGCGTCTAAGTGAAGGAAAAAGGTTTTGTTTCATCCAATAAGTTTAATTAATTGATGAATCAGCAAGAAAGTTAAGCTCTTTCTGTAAGTTTTTCTGTTATTTCTGCGAATAGGTTTAAGAATTCCACGTATGCCATTCATTAATGTTTATCAGTCACTTTTTATCAAGCTCTTGGTTGCCTTGTATATTTTGATTATCATTAATTTATTTGCATTATTTCCATGTTGGGGCAGCGCGAATCCTTATCCAGTTTAAGTTTCACGCGACCGTTGTTTGTTTCCCGTTCTATTAGGAGTTCTAATTTCGTATTCTATTCGCATAGAAATATTTCGAAATTATCTCGAAGTCAAAGGATAAAACTGCGTCGAATGAATATGTATTCGCAGATAAGAGTAATTGAGGTCAGGAAATAAAGGTCAGTCTTCATCCGCAAGCAATAAATCACAAGGATAATACACGGTAAATTCTAGATATAGCTGATGATAAATATATGCATCAGTAAAGAGTTAAAATTGCTTTTCGAGTGTGAATCATACCATCACGTAATTGGTGAAATATATCCATGAATTGAATACATTCACGCGTTAATTTCTTCGTATTTTATTCTTCAATTAAATATTTTATACTTTTTTGCTGCATTAATTTTAGAGGGGGGTTAATTACTGTCGGTATCTCCCCTCCAATCTTTCCCGTTGTAGCGACAGTTGTTTCGGCAACGCCGTTCCCCCTCTGGTATCGTGCCCCGCCCGCGGCGGTATCGCCCGCATACTTGTACCAACATCACAAATCTCATCCCCTGCCCACAAGGAGGAGACAAAGCTCTCGCATTTTCATTCCTGGCGATTAGACGAAAATCCGTGACGAACCGGTGGCAAATCCCCGAGGAAAAAAAAGAACGAGGCAAGTAATAGAGGGAGCGTGGGCGGGATTAATTTAATGCTTTGCGGTAAGCGATCTGCTCGTTCTCTCCCAAGAGCTCTCTTTCTATCCCCTTCTCATCTTTAGGGTGGACCACCCAAAGGATTCTGGGTTTTAGGATCTCGGATCTCGCCCAGGAATGAATTTGGCACCCTGCTGACTGAAAGGAGATGGGGAAGAGGGGAGGCTCTCTCACGTCTACTCTTGAAGCAGCGAATGTTTTTTAAATTTATTCCTCAAGGGGTTGATCCGTAGGGTGGGAAGTTGGGGAGGACTTCATTCTTAGGCGGAAGGGAGAGTAACTAGGAAGGAAACTTTTTTCCTCCCTAGAGCGAGGGGATGACGAAAAATCAACTTACACAAATCTCCGTGGAAAACCTTCCATTGCAAACGCCTTTGTGATATAATGGAATTGAAATTCTTCGTTTCGGCAGTCAAGGGACTGATTTACGATAGTATTAGTAAACGCTTAAGTTTTATTGTTCGGTGATGATTCAAAGATACGACAAACAGTTTGTATTGTATTCTGTCTTTATAGTATTCAGCTGGTTTGTACCTCAAGCCCTTCAACATTAGCCTACAAATATTCTGGATAGAAAACGAGGCTTGATAGATGAGGAGTGAGGTAGTCTTTGCTCTTCTTACTGATAGACAGAATGCTTTGAGTTGAAAACGTCCCCGTATTAGCAGCAGAGTGAGTCCTTTGAGTAACAAACTAAAAATAAGAAAATATATTCACGTAAATTACGATTTTACAATTGATGAAACTCATAGTTTTTGGTTGAGAATAAGTGATCATTAACAACTAAACGGGCACAAATTTAGCGATTAAATAGTTCAAAAGAAGAATCTATTTTCTGCTACTGTAACTATGCTTTTATAAAGAAGCTTCTCACATATGTTACAGGAAATCTAAGGCCAGCAGTTCGCTATTCTGAATCAGTGTGTTTATAAATCAGCAGATACATATATCCCTCGCTTCCTTGAAACTTTAAACTGCTGTTAAATCCGATTTTATTTTTGAACGCTATAATTGGCCGTCGAAGTTTATTTTTTAATTCCTTAATGTGTTGGTAGAATAAATTTATTATAACACTTTATAAAAATAGCTATCTCTGAAGTTGTCTTATTTTACCGGATTAGTCCGCGAATTATCAGTAAGGGGATAGGATCATTTAGTAAACCTCTAAAGAAGCGGCAACTTATGACATCCCGTTGGTATTCATCGTGAATTTTATCACTAGTCCTCCAAATAGAAAAGGAAGCTCCGAATAGGTTAACGGACGATTTAGTAGGTGAGGCCGAAAGAATGGAAAACGTTTCCTCTCTTTCCACGATTCACTGTGTTACTGGAGTCTTTGAGAGCATTACTCTTACGGCAATGGGTTACAGAAAGTGAGGCAGTAATTAGACCTTCTCTTAGTGGCATTACAAAAGTGACGAAATGGGCAACATTATTTGATTTTCCCTTCTCAACGACCCATATCTCCCAACACCTCCGGTCACCACCACGGTTCTTCGTCCATAAATTTCGATAAACCCCGTTTTCCACGATTTTAATCCTCGTCAGAAAAAAACCCCGCGATGAATCCGTCCTTGAGTCGGGATTAGTCCGAATCTCTCTCTCGCCATAAATCCATTCGTTACGGTGTAAAAAGAAACCGGAATCTGTGTTTCGCGTCCGTTTCGAGGCGTCTTTTTCGTCCGTTTCGTAAGTGCGGGATGAAAGTCGAGTGTTTTGAGTAGGTTTCTTTCTCTCCATCCAGCGACTCCGAAGTCTACAGAAGATGTTTTTTTCTCATCTTGGTGCGTTTCTTTCCCTTTCCCATTCTTCCGTCCAGCACTCGAGACGCGAAAAATACTTTTTGTGAGTGGTGCGACAATGGCACCTTCGGATGAAAGGGGGGTGTTGTTGTGAGGGGGAGAATCACACTGTCGCGTGGGGGGGATTCCGTGAATGGGGAGGGAAGAAAGGACGTAGGGAGGCAAAATGGAGGGCATTCGATGGTTCGCCCTCTTCTCTTTTCCCCATGGGGAGTCATTTGGGTTTCTACCCCCCTTCCCCCCCTAAGCCCCCCTCGGTACTATCCCTACAATAATTGGGGAGAGAGAAATGGAGGCCTTCCCAACATAGAAGCTCGTTAAATTTTAATGCTTAGAATTAATTGGGGTAATTTTCGGTAGGTATTTTGCGCGGTGGTGTACCCTTCTGTGTATCAGGAATCTCCGTAATGTACTCCGTTCAAGGGATGGGGCAGTTCGGGAGATGTTACGCGTACTATCTGGATCTGATCGAGTGTTTTTTTCGCGGAGGTTGTCGGGGTGGCCCTTTTACGCTCCTGTCTCGATTTTCCATGGGTGGTGAAGCTTGAGTTCAGATCTAAGGATGGATTATCCACGGTGTTGTAACGCGGAGGGCTTCGGTCTGTTTTGGGGTAGGTCGCACTCAGGTTGTTTCGCAGAAGTTTTTGTATTTATCTTGACATGAAAAACGTTGCCAAAATTGGAAAAAAAACATCTCTTCATACGAGAAACTGTTGTTTTGCGTAACTGTTGTGAAAGCTATCATTTTAGAACTGAAATGTGCTATTAACAACTGTGATAGTTGAAGTTTCAGTAAAGACGTTGTTTTTAATTTCAAAAACTAACGAGCTGATGGACCTCAGATGAACAGATTTTTTTCGTATATTTGTTTTTTTGTATCTTACTAAGCGTACGTGCTTCAAGAAATTTCCTCGCATTCATGGACGCAAATGGAGTATTTAACCCACGGATCCTGGCTCAGCTTGAATTCAAGTTGAGGATGAAATCCCCTTTTAGAAGTGGAGTGCGGGAAGTTCTAAAGGAGTTGGTTGGTACGTGATGGAAATGATTCTCTCAAATATCTTTCCTTTCAAATGACATAATGTATCATTATGAGGGATTTACTCTGACGGTTGAGCATCAATTATAGTTCGAATTTACATCCCATCAAGTTGCGAGAGAAAGGGAGCTTTTGTCGAAGAAATTTTCAGGGCGACGCTTGTGTCGCATATATCTCGTAAAATTACGTCAGCACAATGCAACCATTTCATTTGAAATTCTTCTTCAACTTCTAGTACTCTCCTTCGCAGAAGATGAATAAGACCTATCGGATGCCTAAGACGGTTGATACAATGTACTCGGAAACAATCAAGCAATCTGAATAGTTTCCATGCGTTTCCTCATCATTGGATACATCTTTAGGAAGCGTTTCCGGATGATCGATTGGGAAGGTATTGAAGAGGGAAACGGCGGACAAGAATGAGGAAGTCAGAGAACGGACGCATCTGTTCTGAGTACTGGGATATGCTTCATATCAGGGATCTATTCACTTTGTGTGAGTCATGGTGCAGGATTCAACGACGCGGAGTTAGCAACCCGAAGTCATGTCGCGGGGGCCACCTTTGTGTTCGCCAAATGGCCTCATAAAGGGAATAAGTAATAGCTGCGTGTTTCATAGGAACCTCGACATCTCTCGATCGATAAAATGAATTCATCGACCTTGTTGGGGTGATGAAAAGTTAACAATACGATATCTAGTTCCCCTTTTTGATGTTTTATTTGGTTGCGATTTGTTTTCCACGAAATTTAATCTTCGTCCGTTTCTGGGAAAGAGTGTTGCTCACTGAGTCGGATTTGTGTTATTATGCCTGAGGAGTTGCATATGAAATTGGGCTTGGAATCTGATTTGATTTACGAAAGATAATTCTTACTGTTGTACTATTGTTGTGAGGTAAATGAGCTGCAATGAAAGAATAAGTTTTGGTAACTGATATATAAGGAAAAGTTCGAAATGGTGTGCTCTGTTAGCCTATGAATATAGAAAAATGGATGAAAATCGAGCTAAGATATGATGATATATGTTAGGCATGCAAAATGAGAAAGATCTTGAAAAATCTGGTTGAATACATAAAGATGAATTAGATATTAGGGGTGCGTATAGTCTGTCTATAAAGTATTTGCCCGAAGGCCGGTTGGGACCTCATCCACTCTACCAATAGCTATGAAGAGCTAGGAGAGGGAAGAGAGGCTTACTAGGCAAGATGAGGAGTGAGGTAGTTTGCTATAGCTTTCCACACTGAGCCAGAATGCTATAAGCACAACAAGCCCACATTATTGAAGCACAATGACTGTACGAGTAAAACTACTCGCATATTACACTACGCTGTATTGCATAAGGAGAAACCTTAATTAATGCCATTATTCAGCATAACTCATTCATATCCTCGCAGCTATAAACAAGACTGAGACAAAAGTAAATGAAAGATATGTACATTTTTCTGCATCCCTTACCAAAAGACAAATATTGCATATAATATTTTAGAAAATGAAATTATGTCTTCTAAGTAAAGGTAAATAAACATATTAGGAAGAACTATACAATGTAAAGAGAAGAATCGAGAAAATAAAGAGGTCACTTTCTTCGAAGGTAAAAAACTTTATGTATTTTTGTATCCGACTAAATCAACCATATTCAAGATCATATCATGTGTCGAAATGAATTTTAGTTCCCAGGTCACCGCAGTCGAAAAGAAAGCTGCGAAATTTCACTACTTTCTTTTCTCCGTGCCGCAAGCCACATTTTACTCTTCGTTCTCCATCATTCGATCTTAAACAGTAAATAACTCATTACAAGCGATAGGATTCTTAAGAGACGTGTTCTCCCATGTTTTATGAGTCATTCGGAAAATTTCGTCTTATTGGCCGCCTCTATTAGATGGGATCCCTGGGAGGTCGCCCACGACGCCCCTGCCCGAAACCGCCCACGGAGTGGATACATATATTTTTCCTCCATCCGGGCTGAAATACAATACGCCTCATCGTCGGAATGAATCCCTTTCAGGATTCGAACCTCTTTAATCGAGTTTTTCCTCCCGCGTCCCCTGTAGTAAAAAAAAAAGAATCGGCAGATGCTGTGCCAAGTAAGTGCGACATCTGTTCGAGACATAATGGCCATGTTTTTTCCCTTGTAAGCGAATGAAAACCTTTTTGGTGTCGCGTGGCGATGTAACGCTTTCACTGTAAACTTACGAGATTTCAGGGATTAAGCTCGGTGGGATGGTTCCATGTTGCCTCAGCTACACGGATTTAACAGCGTGACTTCGGCACTTTTCCCATTTTTTGTGGGAATTACCTCCGTGTCCGCGTGGTTTTTCGTGCGGTCTAGGGAGTTGTCAGACGCCGAGGAGAGCTTCTTCTTTGTATGATAATTTTATCATTGAGCTGAAATGTTTTGCCGACGCACGCACACCTGCTTCGCTTAAAGCACGCCGTGCTAATATATCCCGTTATGTCGCTAAACTGTCGTGTCCTTCCCTCTGTTTTTGAAAAGGATTGTTACGTATTCATTTGCGGCTTCCGCGTACGGTACATCTCGACAGTCATCCGGCAAGGAGGCTTCCATAAGAGCTCTTTCGTGTATTCGAGGAAATTGCAATTTCAATGACAATTCAGCCGTTTTTACGAAGGTTTTGTCGAGGGAAATGGGAAATTGAGTATATTTTTACTTTGCCTCGAGCCGTTTGAAAAAGGCGTTCCAAAGCTCTTGAGGTGTTAAATCCTGAACACTACCAATGAATAATTAAATTTTAATGCAGTAAAAAATTTTAGATTGTTTTTTTATGTCTTTACTAATTGTGCTTGAAGTGTTGGTTGTTCTCTCAACAACGCTGTAGTGCTTAACCTCAATTCCACCGGTAATTTTTTTGTTTTTGGGAAATTACGTGTATCTTAATTATTTAAGGTGTAAGCTTTCTCTAGAGACGTTGCATTCCTATTTGTTCGTTTAATTAGTTCAGTTAAAGCAGCTTTTTCAGTTCTTTTTAGCATTACTCCAAAAATTTACCTCTATGAATACTCTTAATTCATCATAAATTCATCTATCAAATCTCGATGAAAAGAAATTGGTTCGTGTAGTACTACTGTAATGTATGGCGGAGAATTCGTTGATATTGTGCATAATTTAAACTCTTATTTTTACGAAATAGGAACGAACGAAGCTACTCAGTTCCCAATGGATGATAGTCATTGTTTGCCACTTCTGTCGCTTGTTAGATCATGACGCCCTCATTTTCAACTTAATTACTTGGGCTACCATTGTTAAACCTTTTCTGCTCGATAAGCCGTTGGCTCATCATCGAATCGCCTCGAAGTTCGTATTTGGCTCCCTTCGCACTATCTCGAGATTTTTGTTGGGTGCCCGATAATTCGATGGACTCCGCAATATTCTCTCCCGCACTTCCGCTTCTTTTTTACTACCAAACCATCATCTCGCAAGAGGGAAAAAAACATTCCATTTGTTCCGCTTAATAAAGAGCTGAGACCAAGAAGGAACGCCTTATCCGAGTACGGAAAAGGTTAACGACTCCCCACGGGTGGAGACGTCGAATTTCCTTTCATTAACGCTCGCGGAAAACGGGCGTCTTAAAAACGTGCCGAGGAGAGAAAATTTCTTCCTCGTCGAGCACCTTATTCTCGGCGCGCACAGAAATGTCTCCGCACATTCGCCTCCGAGTGCACCGAATGAATTGGCGTTTCAGGCACTCTTTCCCGAGCCATTCGCCTTTTTCAACGGTGGCGATACAATGCGCGGGATAAGACGGTCACAATGCGCTCCTCTAAAAGGTCTCTTCATCCCTCAAGACATCGCCTCTTTCGGACGAACTGTTTGGCAGGAGAATTCCAGACGCGATGGCAAGTGGGATAATCTCTGGAACGTTCCCATTTTGACCCAGTTTGCGAATTCTGCAGCTCCACGGAGATTTTTTTCTCTTCAGTTCCCTCTCTGTACCCAATCTCTCTCTAGTTACGGATTCACTTATCGACGCTCCGCGCGGAATTCCAATGCTCTCCTCTCGCGCGGTTCTCGCCTTCCGCAAAATGCGAGTGATGCAGAGGCTGTCTCCGCGCCGATGTATTTATTGCTCGGTGAACTTCGGCGGTCGAGCGCGGACTTACACATGTACGAGATGCATCCCTCTGTACGGATTCGGGTGGGAATGTGTCCATTGGGAGATTTTCGGTGCACGTTTTCCTCCGGGGTTAGGCTTGATTTTTCTTTTGCGCCGACGTTCATTCGCGTTGCCGGTGTGAAGACACGTCCGCAAACGCTCTGCGCCACGGGAGTTCTTTGATTATGAGGTTACCTTATTTGTTGTGCCCGAGGCATTTCCCACTACCTTATTTGTAGAGCTTTTAGGAAGGCTTCGATTCTTTTATTCATGAATTTGGATTCTTACGGCTCATTATCACCCATTTTCTTGTTTGCTTAATACGTTACTCGTCAGCGGATTTTCGCAAGCTGCCTTCCGCTTGAAATAATGCCCAAATGAGGCTCATATGTGAGCAATTAATCTTTTCTCGTGTAAACGAAGATTCATTGGCAGCGGCTTTCAACGCGGTGAATAGTACAGAAATACAATACAATGGATTGAATTATATTGGAAACAAATTGACGGTTGTGGGAATATAAATTTGAAGCAAGTTTTTTATTACTATTATAGTAGTATTATGAAAAGCATTTCGACAACTGAGGTCACATATGGGTTTTATTCGGGAACCGAACCCGGCACAGCTTTCATCGAAGTCGAATACCTGCCCATTCGGCAGCCAGGAAGTCACGATTACACTTTTATCGCGAGTATGTATATATGTAAATGTACACAATATGTAAGATGACATTTTATTCAAAAACGTTTCCATTCTGTGTTTGAGATGTCATCATTTTCAATAAACGGAAAAGATGCCTCTTTGTCCTAAGCAGTGAAGCAATCGATCGAGGACGGATGGCTTCCTTTGTGAGAACTCTTTTCTTCTGGACATACATTATGTCAACCTGGCTTTGGGTGAAATTTTTGACAGTGTGGTGCTTTACGAATATTTTGGTGTTATTTGAACAGGTTCTCGGTTGCGATGCGTGAATGAACATTTGCAAAATATTTGTAGGACTCGTTAGACCCTTTTCTATTTTCGTGTTCGCGATATTGACTCAGTCGTTCTCAACCCCCTAAGTAGTAGGCGCGTAGAAGTGTACCTCATTCAATCTCTCCTTGTTTTCGAGCAGCTGGTATGCTATTGAAACCAGTCTTAATCTACCGGTAGCAATTTTCTTATGCTCTGGTAACATTGACGGTTTCCTGGACGAGAAGAATTGAAGATGTCAGCCTCCATTACATAGAAATCGTTTGATTCGTAACTATCGAGAGAATCTGTTCTATTCAATCGAATGGATTGATACCATACCTTGATGATTTCATCAATGTTTTTCTCTTCCCATAATATTCATGGTATTCACATCTTAAGTTTTATTCTTTATGTACATTAATATTCACCCATTTCGCACTTTAACGCTACTGCCGGCAATCGAACCCGGGACCATCTTCCTACAATATATTGCCTACTCGGAATTCCTGGCAAGGGTTCATGATTTCAAGAATGTTCAAGGGAATAAGGAACTTCGAGGTTTTTGAATTTCCCAACATTTGCAAGTTTCAAGTTTCTGATGCATATAAATACCCTCAGTCGAATGCACGTAAATTTATTCGTCGGTATATCTCACGGAGAGTCGACAGATTTATCCGAGTGACCGCTCTCAAGAAAGCTACCCTCCAGACTTTTTAAAAAGCCTTATTCACGAATGTCCGCGTCACCATATTCGAAGAGGGAAAAAACGAAGGTACTTTATTCTCCTTAGAAAGGGAAAGAGAGAGGGTACTTGTAAAGCTATAATGTATGGCAGTCCAACCCCGACTAACAATTCTGTGACTACTGCATCTTCGCGTCGACCAACTATATTTATACACCCGTGCACACATATATTCGAGCGTGCATATTTCTCGTCGTGAAATACCCTTTCCAGAGACGGGGTTCGCCGCGGCTTTTGTACGCCCGGAGAATAAATCCTGACAGGTTTGGCTCCCGGATGCCTCTTCCCAGAAGAATCTTTCTTTCACAACTCTTTTCCCCTTTTATTTTCCTCCGCACTCGTCTTCAAGGCGCGGCAAGAATTTGAGGAAGTCCTTCTCCTCACCTCTCCTCTACTCATTCCGAGAATCGGAACACAAATAAATAGAAGCCCCCGGCGTCGGTTGGTGAGAAAGGGTTGTGGATGCAGGGGTAGGAGCGGGAACCCCTTTTCCGTAGCGCGCGTGGGGTACGTGAATACCTGAAGGAAGAGGGCGGCATAAGGGGGAGGAAGGAAATAGAAAGATGGAGGGGGATTAATAGACATACTTCGGCTTCCTTGAATAAACTGGACCCCGAGGCGGAATCACAATAAGATCATCCTCCGTTACGCAGGATGTCGTGTACTGGATAAACCGGTGGGGGATTCAGGAGTCGCGGAACATCCGTACCCATCGGCTCAGGTAGCTGTTTAATAGATATAATTACGGTAGCGATTCAGCGTCCCGCGGATACAGTTGTTTAAACACGGAATGAGCTTGCACGGAATGGGGTTGTAGATGTGCCGCAGGCGTGAGGGCATTCAATGAGATGTTGTAACATAGGAAGATTGAGCTCTTGCTGTAATCTGCACGGATTTACATAACATTTAGTGTCTTGGTTGTGAACGTTATGTTTCCAATCGTTGATTAATTTCATGCGGCTCTACCTTATCTCTTCTCAACGCCACAAATTTGAAGAATAATTGACGATGTAATTACTTATAAGTGTGCGATACGTTTTGTGCATTATTGCTGTTGAAAGAATGGATCGACTCGAAATGAACGTATTTGATGCTTATGTTATGTATAGTTATGCATATGTTAGATAAAATAAGAGACTGACCAGACTCAATCTCGTCTAAAGACGTAAACTAACTAACCACACATCGCGTTTTCCTGGTTGTATGGATCATAATAAACCCCTTGTTGGCCTCTCTGATATGTAGAGCTAATAGTATTAAAATATATTACTCAGTTCTCATCAGATTTTACTCTGTTTTGGGCATTTTCATATATTACGTAATTAGGTGATGGAAGTAGTTCTGTAATCTAACAAATAAAATTATCCCTTCCTAGAAAGGTATGTAACTATTTATTCCTTTACATTTCGCAAGAAGGTTTTAGTTTTGTTTTCGTTATTTCCCTTTTGTGATAGACTATTTAGTCGGGGATCTGTATGCTCTTATTCAGTTGGGAAATTACTTCAGCCCTAACTAAGTAGGAAAATTATCGTGTTTTTTAAACAGTAATTTTTATGTAGTGACACGCGAAATGATATACTTTATGAGATTGCGTATATATCAATTTCAATGAACTTACGAGGCAGATTAAAGGCTTAAGGGTTCTACACTAACGATGGTTAGTTCAGAGAGCGCACCAAACGAGAATAGAGGTTAATAAGGTAATGATGAGGAAATACAACTACTAAATAGTCATTTTTTATTCTTCTCATTGTATAAAAACATCCTTTCCCAGTTGATTCGACAGACGTAATCTTCTCAGATACTTATAGATCCTATAATGTTCATTCATGAACTCCATCCTTTTAGGAATTAAATGAAGTATAACATGCTCATGCCGGGATTAAAGTGGGAGGGAACGCCATAAGGCAAGCAGTCGTAATATGGCGCCGGCTCATAAGAAACTTACTTATTTCCAAAGGGAGCTTAACTCTTATACATTCAGAACATGAGTTAGGGTGGAGGGAGATACTGAAGAGGTGCGAAGGAAGGGGATGGAAGGATGTAAGGCGGAGGCGTTAGGGAAAGAGGTATGTGGAATAGGATAGGGGTGACGGTAAAGGGGGTTGTTTGGCAGATAATAGGAGGATGGGTACAGCTGCGATAGAAGGGGCATTGATGAATCTTGCGAGGGGAAATAGGTGAACGGAAAAGTGAATTGGGGTATGGAAAGGGATGATGGAGGTGGTAAGTAGAGGTGGAGAGGCATTCTAGGAGTTGGGGCGGCTGAGAATTTTATTACTCAGCATTCGTAGCGTTTCCGATTGGGATGGAAATGAGATCTCTTTGGGAAGAAGTCTTCTAATCTTGTTTCTCTCAGAATTCTCCTCCATCTCCTCTAGCGGGTTTTTTTCCTCTTTCAGGATCTCACTCCCCAACTCTTTAACTCCTTATTTCCCGTCCCACTTCATTCCCTTTCCTCTCCCCCGTTTCCTGTCCATCCCAGCGTCTTGTCCCTGCTCAATCCATTTGATCCTTTTTGCCTTCCATTCATCTCTGGACGCCTTTTATAACCGGCTCATAAAACGGTCCTATTTCGTTTACGTTATTACGAAAAATCCGCTTATAATTGAAATTTCTTCTCGTTATCTCGTTATTTCTCTTCACTATCACTCCGGGAACCTCCTTCTCGCTTTTTACTTACGTCTTGATGTGGGGAGGAGAGAGAACGGAAAGGAGTCGAAGATGGGGGTTAAAGACCCTTTTAAGAATGGTTGGAAAAGTCGTTCTCCAGACACCTATAAAGGGATATCTTTGGAACCTTTAAAAATGTCTCGGGCGTTCGTCACTCCGATAAAACAAAATGAATAGGGAAGAAAGGAGTCTCAACAACTACATCGGATTGTTAATTTCCTTTTAGGTGTTTTATCTCCGGATTCCTTCTCGGATTCCTTCTTTTAAAGTTTGTTTGTTTATCCCTCCCTTTCTTCCGAGGCGGATTTTTTTGTGTTCCCGCGAGATGCAAAAAAGAATCAACCGAGAGCGATTTGGAAGCTGGGCATTCCGGAGATTGTTTATGGACCAGTATTTCGGCCGGTTTTTGTCCTCCTTTTTTCATCCCTAAATAACGCATCTTGTTTCTCCAATGGTGCGTAGAGGATGTTCGGAATCTCTGTATCATGACCACCTTCTTGTTCGTTATCGTTGGGCATATTCGCTGTACTGGTCTTACCGTTGAGGTTTGTTTCTGGAATTTATGTATCCCATTCCGTTTCGTTGTATTGTTAGTCCTTAAATGATCATGTTGAGGAATTATGTGTTCGGTTCCCTAATAAAAAACATTAACTGGGTATTCAACCTGGAAATTATGGTAGATGTCCTTTGGTGCAAATAGTATTTTAAATAACACCCACAGATTGTTACTTGATATAAATAAAAATTTTGTTACATTTATCCTTGAGTCTTTTCGGCGGAGTTGTACGGAGATTTTAATAGTAGATATGTGAATATCATAATAATGGTACTCAAATAGTAATAGTACTTGAACTGTAATATTTGAAACTAATGTATAGTCCGGGAAATTTCAAATCTGATTCAGTAAGGTTTTCCTTGGATTAGTTTTCCTTATAAAAAGAATTAGATGCTTTGAAAAGTCCTCTCTTGTGGAGATAAAAGCATGTTTTTGGTAGGAAAAGGGAGTAGCGCGCACTCTACGGTTATTCCAAAAATCGATCTCCGAAAGAGCTATAGTAATTTCGGATCGCAAAAACCCCTTTTATCTCCATCTACTGGCAGTTTTTGACGCGAATATTTATTGTAATAAGGTTGTTTTCGCCATCCTAATATGTATGTTTTCCATCCCTCGTATTTTCGAAGATAAGGTTTCAAATGCCGTGATCTAAGCCATTCTCCTCCACTCATCTTTCATGTCTCAAAGCCAAACATCACCGCCCTCCGCATGCAATTTCCGCAAATATCTTTCGGGGATCTGAATTTCAATTTCCATCGACGATTCCGCGCTTCCTTTTCGCCCTTTGTCCCGCAGCCAAAACGGGACTTTTTTTCAGAAATAAAAAAGAACAAATCGATTTTCTCTCTCTCCCTACATAAAGAGAGGTTCCGCGGCCGGCCGTTCTTTCATCAGTCCAAAACCCCGCCGACCTCCGCTCTTTCTCTCTTTCCAATCCCCGTTCTTATTTCTCTTCGATTCAAAAAGCATCTCCGCGATCCAACGCGTATGTACAAGTTTATTAGTCCCCGGGTCGTAAAAGAAAAAAAAGGAATCCATATTCCGATTGCCAGTCGATACGGGGCGAGTCCGGCTGGGACGGCGTAGCAGGGAGTCGTCGACATTAAAAAAAAACCGTTATTTGGCGATGTTTCCGCTCGCCCTCCTGGTCGAAAAAAGGGCCAGATGCCCCCGGGGCCCACAGAGGTGTAGATGAACTGTGGAGGATCCCGCCCAGTCCTATCGCCCTCCGAAAGCGATCGGCTGCATCGCTACGTGCATTAATATTTATGTATATATTTTATAGGCGCCGGGCACTTGGTGGGTCCCGAGACGCGCATAGAGAGCGAATGAATAATGCATTAATGAAGGGATTTGACAAAATTATTTCGTTTTCGATCGTTCTTTGTGGTGGTCCTGCTCTCGAGTAGCGCGATGACCGGCAGTTTCGGATTGCGTTCCGGGGCGTACATTAAATTTAGATCTATTAAATGAGATTTTTGCCCTCTAGTAATTCATGAGGTGTGAAGGCCGTAAATAATTCGTCTGATACCATTTATAAAAAGCATTGGCCTAAATAGTTTGGATGCTCTCTCTAATGGGGCTGACAATGAAATATAATTCAACGGCAATACACGAATATGTATAAATGACCATATATAATAATGAGGTTTTTCGATGTATAATTACAAACTTAATTATGAAGTCTTCGATGTATACTAAAAATAAATATAACTGTAAAGTTTTTCGATATCATCCATGTTTTCAATAAACCTACGAAGACTTACCAAAGAAAACATCCTCGATAGATGATGACGTGAGCAATGATCATTTAAGCTCTCCAATTAAAGATCAAATTCCAGATCCCAATTTAGGCCGTGATCATCTTCTTAAATGATCTTTCATCCTCTACGAAAATGTTTAATCAGCCTTGTTTTTCATCGTCATCTCCAGGTATTATGCCTCACAGATGGATCCAATTTCTCCATCTGCCGTCGTCTTTGATCGTTTCACCAAAAGATAATTTGGCATTTTTTTCGATGTAATCGTAAATGACTTTGATTGCAACTTTCAATTTTCCGTTTAATTTAAACCTTGTTGTGCCCCACTACTTCGTTTGAGTAAGGATTTGTCTCAAACGGTGTATCATCATCATCGTATTTTTCGTTTTTACATGCTTAGCCATATCAGGTTATAATATTTCTACCCGCATGCTGTTCTCAACTACCATGTCTTTCTCCGCCATATCAATATATTTATTCTTCACCTCCTTCCCCCAGAGTTCCTCCATAAATTCTTCTCCTCTTCCTTTCTTTTTCAGTAAACATAAATATTTCTGAAACTGTATCTTAACGTGCCCGAGGATATCTTAACGAGGGCGAAGCTTCTAACCTCGCAATCTCTTAGAGGAAGTCCCTTTACATTGAACGTTAACTTTAGAATGTTTATCTTAAGGGTAAGATGTAAGAACTTAGAAGGAACTAAGAAATCTTAATCTTGCCCCTCACTGAAAACCTTACCACAGTTCACTGATGTGCCATAAGCTCTTTGTTTGAAACGATAGTAATTTGGAGTACCGTGAGCTTCCATTTTCAATTAATAAGTGCCCCCTTTTTACCGAGATATTTTATGGCATTAGGGGGTTTCTTTGCAGAATTATCTAAGTTTTTTATACAATAGATAGAATTCTACTCTTCATAATTAGACCTCAGATTATACCTAACAAACTTATGGCTTGAGATGCCGTGGAGCTTGAGTTAACACATAACTTTGCTGCGTAAAAAAATATCGGTAACACTACGGAGTAATTTCATACCTTGATAAATAAAGTAACATTTTCGACACTAGAATCGTTGCTCTTCGTAGGCCATCGATAGAATTTCACCAGCATATGCGGATTAAGAGCTTCCTGTTTCCTGTGATAAAAGGATGAAGAGGTCAAACAACGGTGGACTTATAAGCTGAGCTGTCAGATAGTGGAAGGTTGATGGAAGTTTTCATTATTCACGCAGCTAAATTTCCATATTCCATAGTCAACTATTTCTTACACATTCTCCGTTAGACCTGAAGCAGGGAAGGCCATATTCTCGCTCATAATATTCCACAGAGAAGAACTCAATTTAGCCTAGACATAGATCGTATCTTTTTGACGTTCAATTTTTTTCCTGACGGTTTTTTGTGAAGAGTAAGCGTACGAACAATTAAAATGCGCCCGAAAGCAACGGCGTTAGTTAAGAAGAATGATGCTACCGTTATCAATGATAAAAAAGCAATGTGATACATAATTTTACAGAAATGCTTTATCAGGTGAAGTACTTCCTCGTAATGTTATTGGCACTTGCACGCTTGTGTAATAACATTTATAATTGCGTAATAATTTAGTCTGACGCATTGATTTACCATTTTGTGGGTGTTTAATTTCAACGGCGCAACCAGAGATTCTCTCCGAGGAAGGAAACAGGTTTCTTTTGCTTGTTTATGGAATGTAAAGAGATATATTTTATGAGTAGATATGAACATTATCGTTAGCGATAGTACATATGTTATTATTACTCAAAGGCAATAACTAAAACCAAGGATTATATTTATTTTAGGACTTTATTTTGTCTTTTGAAACGCGAAAGGTAAATTTATCATCGCTACACTGTTTAATTCATTGTAGCCTATTATTCTCACTTGTTTAAAAATGTTATCAGGAGTCATTTTGAAAGTACTTACAAAGATTGATACTCTTGTGAGTTTCGTTGTCACTGGCAAATTGATGCCTAGCACTACATAGAAACAGGGCTAATAATTCGTGTTCATCCCTTGGCAGTTTAGTGAAGGAAAATTCGAATTCGAATGCTCACGATTCTCGGAATGCCAACGACCCATGCTCGGAGTCAGCACCGATTATAAATTCGTTTGTTAGGAAACTTACGTATTCCTATCTTTTTAGCGTTAAAAGGATATCCAGTTACGCGAAATGCCCATTTCATCTTCGGATCCTCCTCCCCGCTCACCTCCTCTCATAAGTTATGCATGCACTGAGACGCGGATGCACGTTTTCGCATGACGATCGCCCGTCCGCGCGTGAGGAGATATGAACCTCGCCCCGCATTCACTCCCGAGATTGAAAGGAAGAAAAAGAAAACGCTTCCTGCCCGAGGAAATTCCTCATCTGGACCTTCTTTTGAAAGCACTGGCAGGTGCGGACGGGTTGGGATGAAGTTTGGAGTGACCATACTAATTATCTTTCGGGAATGAAAGGAACCAAATAAGAAAAAAAGAACCTCGGGGAATCTTACGGCGGTCCGCGATAATTACGATTTTTTTCGTTCCTACCTCACGGGCGCATCGTAAAACTGGTCAGTACCGTCCGTTCGGAAGTTACTATTACGCCTCGGGGCATAAAAGTTTTTGTTGTTCCCGCGTGGATTCGGTTTTTAGACCGTTTTCACACACAGAAGCCGGACGTTCATATCAACGCGCAGGAGCAATAAAACTCTTCGGGATGGAATTTAGATAAATCGGACGAGATGGTTTTCCGTGGACGGTTCGCTAATGAAGGAGGGTGAGATGGTACCGGATTCCTGATCCATTTCCGAGGAATTCTCAGACTCCCGTTCTGAGACCCCGTCAATATAACGCAATGTCATAAAAAATATGTCGAATGTCCTTTGGCAGCGAGACCGTTACATCGGTGGAATTTCTGCCCCTCGGGATGGAGAAAGCACGATCATCTAATGAGAGCTTGCGATGCGTACTTTTCGAGTAATAATAATGATTAATGGGAACGAGAGCAAGAAATTCTTGTTCGTCGTGTAATAGCAGCGTATTGGAGGCATTTCTGCAGCCCAGCTTTTATTATACCTCCACGCGAGGTCTTTATGCTTCGAGCCCTTTAATACCTTCAACTTTTGCTTTGGTTTGCAGAAGCAGTAATCCTTCACTTATAAGGCCTCTTCGTTCGTCAATTGCGTCGTATCCAAGTATTTTCCTATTTATGATAAGGTTGTGTAGTTGGAATTAGAACATTTTAGATTAATTGTTTATATCTCACATTTTTATGATCTTAATTTTTTATGTAAAGCATTCCATGCATAAGGACAGTTTTTCTTCAATATTTATAGATGATGAAAATATAGGAATAACTCGGCAGTTCGAATATTTCATTTCATGTTAGGAATTTCCCGCGAAGAAATATTTTCCTTGCTCCTTTCCCGTGCGACTAGCGTAATATTTCTTCTAAGATAATTTTTAAATCCAGTTTTCGGTATCTGTCGTTAAAATAGCTAATGCGTTTATAATTTTGAAGTGTATTTCCTTTGTTATACATTACTTATCCTTATTTTATGTAATCAAGGTAAAAATTCATGATATTGATCACTAACATAAGACTAAAGAACGATTTTATTGTGATTATATGTTTTGAATGTTTCATGTTTCGTTTATGATTCTAAAAATTCCCTAGTCAGTCCTGAGATCACAGTTGAAATTTCAGGCTATAAAACGTTACTTTCTGATCAAACGGGAAGTTTATGAAGTCTATCATTGATTATAATATGTCTAAACTATATCTTTCATTTCTGAGTTTTGTGACTACATTAATAGCTATATCTACTCGGGAGTACCACATTGAAGTAACTTTATCATCTTGGAAAGTTGGCAAAAAAATCGGTATCTTTCATGCAGCACCTTTTCACTCTCCACACGCTGAGAGGATATTCGTCTTTACAAATTGGGATAGCGCTTTTTGTTTGAGGGAAACAGTCCGGAGAAATACTTTGCGGGCTATCCATCCGCAGTAGCTGGCGAAGGCCCGTTTTTTCCTTCCTCTAAACGGAATAAAAATGAGGATTCCGACTTAACCTTTGGACTCAGCGGGTTTGCTTATCTTAATGAGGTCCAGATACCCGAAAGGGAAAGATGTTCCACTTTCCGTCGCGCCTTTGTGCCCACCGCTTCTCTTTGCCCCGCATTTATTTCCCTGTGTACACTACCGCGCTTTGTGTACGGATATGTGTTCCCATGGGCGGGCGCTGGCGTAAAATATTTTGCTAAGTTTTCCGTAGGATTAGTCCCTTTGATCTGCCATGCTCATCCTCTGCGGAATTTCCTGTCGCTGCTTCCTCGGGGATGCTGCCGTAAAGGAGTCCATCCAAAGGGAGCGCCATCTCTACGGTTTTCATTACTTCTGATAGCTCTCGGTTTACTCTAATGAAAGTATGCATTCACTATTAATTGTTTCCTTCTCTCCCTTTGCTCATAAGGTTTTTTATTCGTCTCGGGTTTATGTCTCCGTAGTTTTTATCTAGTCCCTTTACGAAAAATGAAACGCGGGATCGGCACTTGCCTCGTTTCTTTTAGCGTTTTAATTACGAGGATTAATGTTTCATACGAAAGCTTTAAAAGTGTGGCACAGGTAAGAGATCTGTTGATTGAAGAATTTATTCGTTATTTTCATGAGTTATACGACCTTTTCCCATTCGTCTGTCAAAGTAAATTTAGTTTGTCATTTTTTCGTCATTGCTCATTTCTTTGTTATATTAAGACTTTCGTCTTCATTTATCTCGCCTCCAATTGAATTTTAATCTCGAAATTTTCTCAAACAAACTGGAATTGGATGATTGAGTAACTAACAATTAAAAAAACGAAAAAGAAATTTCTAAATTTGAAAAGTTAAATGACTTATATTTAATTATTATATAATATCATACTTAATAATGAGTGAATGTACCGGAATCAGCCAAACATCCTAAATTTCAATGGGTTCAATTTAGAGAAATAAAAAGAATTGACAAAGAATAAAAAATAGCAGCCAATATCACGAAAAGGAATAGATCAAATTAGTTGCTCCGAAGGAGATACTTTGACTAAAGTAACTATTTCTAGATGGTATTACGTATGATTGAACTGATGTAAAAATGTGAAGTGTAGATTTAAAAAATAATATCTTGTTAAATGTTTGAGGTATAAAGAGGAAAGATTTCATTAGATTGATTAGTCTTCTGGATGCCCCCAGATGGATTCTGAACCCCCGCCTCTCTAGTCACTAGCTGGAGCCCTTTTGATCTAAATTTCGAGCCCTTTGGTACTGGACACCGCCCCGACAGTGAAGTATGTCTGCAATGCTCTCGGTTATTTGTATCTCACTTTTATCCCTCGGTTATTGATGACGATGAGAAGTGAAATAATGAAATTATTGTCGGTTAGTAAAACGTTCGTAAAAGAAATTGTAAACGGAGTTCGAATGGAAAGAGGAAAAGTGTTACTTGAACGACATACCTTGTCTAATGAGTTAAGGAAACATAACCTAATTCCTATCCCCCGTGTACTTGCATAGATGTGAATTAACTCAAAAAACCAAACATGCTTTTCAAAGGATATGATTAGCACATGAATTATGAAGAGTAGTATTGTATATATAGTATCATATACCATGAATATACTTATGTATCAGTACTATAAGTAAAATACTGAAGAGTAGGATTGTAGATATGGTATCAAATACAGGATAGTCTTTGGTACGTCCTTTAATTTACATTATGTGCGCCTTTATTTTTCCGGAACTTAATGGCGAAATTCTTTTAGCTTTTAACAATTTTTAAAAATCCAAATACGTAAATTGCTTTCGTTTTGGGCTAAATGCTATCTATGATTAAAGAGAACCTCCGATTGAGAGGACTGTACTAGTCAAATTTATTGACTTATTTTCCTTAACTATGATATTATATAGTCATACAATAATATAACATATACAATTTTATTATATGACAAATTACGCAGGACCCTACATAAAATAAAATAGATGAAAATGTCGATAAAAAATTAGTTGCTAATAGTTTTTTTCCCTTTTCTATTTCAAAAATAATTTGGTAAACTTGAAATGTCATTATTATTCCCATGGAACAGTTTTACATTGGTCCTTCATGTTTATGAGATCATTTACGACATCCTTTTATTTTAACAAGCAAATACGGCTACCAGACATGTTTATCGTAAATATTGCAGTACCTCTTTTTTGACCTTATTCCTTTTAACGAGGCGAGATCTAACGGTGTACGCAATGGTATCAAAACACTCGACCAAAAAAACGCCAGCACCTTTTATATCCGTGACAAAGAGGTAACGAATCGTTTTTAATCTCCATCGCCGTCACAAACGTCAACTCATTTTCCGCTGCAAAAGTGACCGTTTTCCGTTCCAGCCATACCGCTCCCATTGCGAAAAAATCTCTCCTCTTTTTTTCGGACAATTAAAACGCATCAATCAGCCCGAGGCTGGTGGGAGCGGGAGGCCGAAGACCCTCCGCATTCGACGGACGCTCATTGTTCCCGTCTTTTTGAAGAGAGTACGGACCGTCTTACGAGGAGAGAATGGGAGAAAAAAACGAAGGAAAGCACCACGACACGGGTGACATACGCCACGCTGTTAGGCGCGTCATACTCTTTTGTCGCCCCGCGTTGCTTTTCCACCCAAAGGAGTGCTTCTCTCATTTTATTCCGAGTCGCGAAGCACTTCATCCTCCTTTCAGACAGCGAAAGGCTAGTACGTAAGGAGGAGGCATGGGAGGAGTAAAGTTCTCGTCGGACGACTTAAAGAGGGTAGGAAATAGAAAAGTTTTCGAGGAAAGAAAAACCCCTTTGAAGTGAAATGTGCATCAGCGATCGGCCCAAGATCGTTCGCTCCGGAGTTCGGGATGGCATCTGAAAAGAGCCCTGTGGTGTAGAGAGAGGCTGCGCCGGAAGAGGGGGGTGGAAGGAAGAGGGTGAGGGGCTTTTGCAGTGTTGCCACGTCTACCGCCCCCGCCCTCGACCCCAGGAGTTGGTCTCTTCAACGCATTCCGTACGCTACGTACACGCACTGCTTTCTCGCGTACGGGATTTGTTTTTTGTCCCATCGACCAGTCTCTCTCCGTCATCTGCCTCCCTATGTTACGTTTTCCATTTTGGGAAGGCGCACTTTTGAATATTGTGACGATTTGCGTGATCTAATCATGGCGAGCCAGATCGGTTCCAAAATCCAGGTCCGAAATCGATCGGTCTCAAGAGTGAAATGGAGTTTTGCTCGAAGTGACTTGAACGATTGTCGCGATCCCGTGGATTTGTTTGCGATGAAAGTATTTTCGTTGCGATTTATATGGACGAGTTCGAACCTTCGCTTATCGGTAGTCAAGTGTAAAGTTCTAAGAATTAGTTTCGGAAAGAAGTTTGAAAGTGTTCGTGCACGATAAGCATTTTACTAGCTAGAGGTGATAGAAACCGCATTCAGTATCGTTTGTGTTAATGAAAATAATCGATTACGATATATACATATTTATATAAGCACATAGACACATACATGTAGGTACACATTCATCAATTTATTCCTATTTTTGCGAAAGGTTGGTCAGAATTTAGCTTATAAAAATAAAATTAGACTTCTACCTTTAGTACAGATAGGTGTTAGGTTATTTATAATATCTGTGGTAAAGATTAAAGTCTTTTTTTTCTTTTTCTTCATGATGGAAAAATACCACAAAGTCGAGGCCGATTTGGTAGATTCTACTTTAATAATAGTCGAGAAAAAAAATTAAGTCATTAAGTCGAATGTGCAACCTTCAACGTAATTAATTTTAAGTTAGGAATGGCTTCTATCAGTACATTGTTTATATTTTGTTCTAATTGTCAATTAAAAAGTGCACTTTTCTGATGGAAAATGCCAAAGCTTGTTATGGAAAGAACAAAGAAGCAACGGTATCCTTTTTTGAATTGCAATGTTTCACTTGTTTTTCTCGATACCAAGACATGTAGCATTTAAATTACTACATCTGCATTTTCCATCGTTGATTAAACTACTCCCGCTTTGCTGTCTTCACTATTCCTCGCTTTACAGTTCCTGTTGGGCGAATCTCAAGCCGGGGATGCAAAATAAGAGTTTTGTGCATTCGAAACAGACATATTCCGCGTTACGTACGCCGGACACGTCCTTCCCAGGATAGGCTTCGAACCCAAGACCTCGGCGCTGGCAAACCAGCTCGCCAACCCATCCGCAGACTCCCTTTCCTTCTCCCTATCGCTCGACCGTCGTCAATGGTCAACCTTGAGAAAAAACTTTTTTTCTTCTCTCTTTCGCCAAAAATGAAAAGGGGAGAGCCTTTTCGCAGCCACCCGTCTCTCCTCCTTTCTTCTCCGGAATCCATTATACGGGGGAAAAAGAAAATTAAGGAGCCACGCACAAGTTTACGCTCGGAAGATCACCAGTCGCAATTGTCGCCTTTTTAAAATAGTAAGTGACTCGTCGTGAAATATATCTTTCTCTCCCCCGTCCCCTTCCCTTTCTCCCCCTTAAGTAATTGTCCGTCTCCGACACCCTGCACCTTCCTCTCGCCTATCCTTTTTCTGCGCCTTGAATACGTCTCCCTTGAAAACCCCCATCTCGGATGCTAAAAGATCCCCCTTTCTGTTCTCACACCATCTAGGCCCCTGGCACCCCAAGGAACCCCAACCATTCCCGCCTCACCCTTCCCCTAGTCAGCACGAGCCTGACTCGGGCACAGCCGTGATGAGGTGGATCTTTTTCCCTTCCCCATCCCACATCCCGTTCTCCCCCGTCGAAGTCCCCATCCTTTTCTCTCACCGTATAAAACCTCACGGTCTAGAACATCTGCCTTTACGAACGGTCCGCCTTTGCCGTCGCGTAGCAAGGCTCTGATTTCCTGTCTCCTTTTCGGTCCACCCACACGCAAGCACTCTCCCACACGCACGCACACGAGCGGCGGCGAAAGGGTGAGGTGATCAAGGGCCGGTCGCGGCTCGAAATCTTGTCACAGTCATTCTTCGAGGACAAAAGCCGTCGCGCTCCAATGGATGCGATAGCATGGAACTCTGATTACGCCGCGATTCTGTTGGTTATCTCGAATGCGATACGCTTATAGAGTTGCTCGAATTCGCCGGAGAGTGCAAGTCGGGTCGTAAATTAAATCGCGGCGACGGGTTGTGTACATTTGTCTTGCCGGAAACGATGGTCGAACCGTTAATCATTATTTTAATTAACGTCTATGTCATGGAAGAAGTGATTTCATCTTTCTGCTGTTAATTTCAAGCAGGATTCATTTTTCAGAAGTGCTCGTGTGTGAGGATTATAATATCGTGATAAGGCTTACTTCGAATAATATGAAAATTTTATGACTTGTGAGTTACGTAGTCGCCAAAGATTTGCTATCAGCGTCCTTTCTTTAATTTCTTGCTCGTGAATAACGGTACTTTGCTGATACCAACTTGATATCAAAGTGCCATTAGAGACTTTGTGTTTTACTAAAATCGTCTATCTGGGTTTGAATCACTAAGAAAATCCTTCTAAACAAAGTGCTGTAGATTGTATCGAGTAAATATCGGGCGTGACCAGGACCCCTGTTTTTGTTTAGGACCCTTTGCAGTGTGGTGTTCAGGAGGACCTTCGTATATCAAGTGATACTAATGTCAACATTATGGGAATCGTAATATTTATAAATGTATGTTTAAAGAGAAAGGAGCAACAAGAGGAATGACAGCCGTTAGAATCTCTTTTAATGCCATGATTATATAGGCTTAGAGACCCTCGTACGATGATTTGATGAAGTCAACACCTCCATATAGCATAAATTCAACCCACGATACGTCTAATGAGAGTATGGCGCAGAAACCATTACGTAACCCTCGCCAACATTTGGATTTAGGCAAAAAAATCCTTTGTCCTGACACGACTTAATGAATGCTATTAATGCTATTCAATGAGGAGATGTAAGAAAACTGATTCTTGATCAAAGGAGGGGACAAGTCGTCGGGGAAGATTAGGGCATCGCTCTAGCGATGAGCCAAAAATCTGTATCCGGCAAAGGCTCCGATGCCCTTCGTTTCCCCCCAGCATCTCCTCCCACATCCCTCTCCCACAGACTTCACAGCCGTCACTCATGAATCGTAGGGCAAAGGGGGCGGACGAATGAGCTTTAGTGAGGGGTGGAGGTCGGAGGGACTCGTCGAAAATGATATCCCGTGACAACTAAATAGAAAAGGAGCAAATGCGTGGAATGCCTTAGGGACCAGCGGTGTGGGGGTGTGTGTAGGGATATATAAGGGATATATTCTCCCTCTTCCTCCTCACAGTCAATGGTTTCCTTTTTTCCCCGAGCTTCTTCTGTTTCATTCTGCTTGAATGGTTATCCCTTGTTGTACGAACGTTTTGAGGGTGATGTCGTAGTTTTTTTCCTCCTACGTTTCTTTTAGAATCTCCTTTTCTCAGTGTAAATCCTTTTTGTAGCCTCTCTCGTTTTACGAGATGGAAGTCATTTTCTTCCACTTTCTCCTCTTTCTTTTCGCGGGTTTATTAACTGGAATTTCGCCTTTCTTCTCTCGCGAGCAACTCTTCAACTTATTTTTCAGAAGTTTTTCATCCGCGGGATTTGAATTATCCGGAGAGAATCTCGTGTGTCGTTACGTCATTTTTTATCCCTTCCGACTGGATGAATCGCGTTAATTTAGGGAAAAGCTCTCTTTTTAGCCGGGCGCGCGTTCACCCTTTCGTCTTCGGAGCTCGAGAAGAGGGTCTTTATGAAGAGCGAAAGGTCCGCGCTTTCCTTCAGCGTCTTTCTCATCTTTCATATTTTCTTCGACAGGGTTGATTTTTTCGCCCTTTGATGTGAAACTCGGGTAAATCCTTGAGAAATGACCGTACAAGAAGGGGCTTGTCGGTGTGTTTCTCATTGACTAGAAAGGGAGTCGCTCGAATGGATGCTCTTTGTCCACGGTGGCACATTTTCATCATCTCCAAGGTCACGCTTTCTGTCGGTGCGTACGCGTCTTTGATCGAATCGAGATGGAGACGTCAGGTCCTGTTTAATCATCGCAACGACTGTTGAACTTTGAACTTCGAGGAAGTGCGAGGAAGAGAAACGAGTAAATCCCGCAAGAGATAAATTTGAGGATTAATTCTGATTTGTTGTGACAGCAGCTTCGACGTTCTGCAGAAGTCGATGCTTTTCCTGTTTACCATTCGAATCTCTATCTTTGACACTTCGTTCAAAGACTTTTTTTTTTATTTCTCTAGAAATTTCTATTTCGACTTTTTGGGATATTTCTCTCTGATGACTATTATGAATCATATCGCTATATCAAGGAGATGTAAAATCTTTTGTTAACATCATTTCATTCAGTTCATTTAATCCGGGTACTCATACCAAGATCTTCTTCTTACCGGGCGGCTGCTCTAACCAATTGAACTATCTTATCAAAGCGTTCATATATCCGTTCATATATATTCATATATCAGTTCATGTCCATTTATCCTTCGGATTTCCCAAAGTCACCTTTCACTCTTTTCCGTGTTTCATCATACTTGAAATACATACGTACATACATGAATTCTTGATTGATTTAAGTTCGGAATTCTATCTGCTACCCGTCACGCCTAGATTTCCTTTTGGAAACAGTGTAACACATCATGAGATTCCTTCTATAAAATTCATTGAATTTTAGCGAAACGTGTTAAGTTAAAATATCATTCCCATCTTTACGGAAATAACAGCTCACAACGCACCTCTCGCATGCTAACACATGCCAGTACGATAATAATCCTCGAATTTCTATTTCTACCTTAAAATTTTTATTCGACAGCTTCAACCTAATTAGATCGTTATTCAGATCAAGAAGACATGCAAGGGGCATGATCCCTGCGACTTCGTAAATTTATTGGTCCCGAATTTCCTCAGACTGGAGGGTCTAAATTCTTCTTGGACCCTTTTTTTTGCGCGGGCTACCGGGCAAGATTTATTACAGCTTTTTATCTTTTTGGATCGAGTAAAAAGTTTTTCGAGCTATTAGTAGTCTGAGGAACATTGCAGCGCACCATTTCAAGAATATATATCCAGTATTTAAATTAAACGTTCAATCTCTTTCAGGATTCTCGAGCTTTTCGCCTTAATTTAGGAAGGAAAGTTAAGCCATTTCGCAAGAAAAACGGCGAGGTTTTAGATTCACGAAATTCTGATGGTCTAGAAAATCATTCAGGGAATAAACGCGAGGGGATTTTACGTCCTTAATATCAGAATGGAATCTTGCGCGTCTTGGGTGTGGATTTAGGAACAGAATTAGCCATCCTCAAATTCAGTATTTTTGTCTTAGTTTTAAGAGTAACGCTCTATGAAAGAGCAACGTCAGGGATCTTGATTAAAGAGCTTATACGGATAGGAGAGAGCCACGTACATGATACTTATCTACGAAATCTGCCATAGCGGCTGTAAGTATTTTAATAAAAGTTGTTGAACTCAGACTAATAATTTATTCCACTCAAGACAATAACCATAAATGGTAAACTGAATTATAAATTAGAGCTTAAAGTCTTTAATTCAGTGCTTATATTTGAATCTCTTATTCAAGAAGCAAAATGATGACAAGATCGATATTTGCTGTCGTGACTTTGCGAAATGACAATAAAATATAGTATTTTTTAGTAGTTTCGCATGTTTGTTTGCACCTGCAGGTGTTTTATTATTCTAAAGGGTATAGCACGTAAATTTGTGCACCTAGGAAAATCCCAAGGAAACACGGACATTTTGAACGTCTGACTGGAATAGGATTCGAACCTGGAACCTTCCATTTTCCGGGTAAATGCTTTGTCCGATTAATCTTTCGAGCCAGAATATCCCCTCATTTCATTCTGGGAGACTATATTTATTTATGTTTTATTATTTGCGTACATTTTGATCAGTATAACATGGGATTTCTTATTATCATCATAAAAATGCACGAAGTGCGCTAACGTCGTTTAGGTGAAATTCCTCTATCTTTTTTATCGCTCATTCTGATGTATGTCTAAATACGAAAATTCAACAATCTGGATCCCTTTTTGTCTGTTTTATTTTCCTCTTTCACACCCGAAGCGCACTTAATAAAGCCTCAAGGGCCGTAAATGGAATTTTCTAACCGGCATAACTGACTCCGGAGAATAGATGAGAATTCCGAGATTACTTCCTCGCGTCATCCGGTTTGAAAAATTTTAAAACTCGCCGAAAAAAAAGATCACCGGCGAATTTCAGCCACCGTCGGCCTCGGGCTCAAGGGAGAGAAAAGCTTGAAAATATAGCGGCAATCTCGTAGATATACCGAGCTCGTCGTTTTTTTCCACGCTATCTCGTTTTCCTAAAAAACAGCTCGTTTTCCTATCTGGAGGAAAGATCTGCTGAAGAGAAGTCCTTATCAAACATTTCTCGACGAACCAGTAGATGGAATAGGGAGACTATACATTTTAGGAAGTACTTCCCCCATGTTGGTGTATGCGTAAACATCGAGGGAATGAAAAAACGGACTGGCGATTAAAAAGAGACCGTAAGTTTCAGAGAGTTTTAAAATCTGAATCGTTCCTCTTCTTGTAGAGGGCAATGGGGTCAGATACGGAGTTAGAGGAATATGAAAATATTCCTACGTTTTTCATACCCAATATTCTCTCCCAAGTTCAATGAGAGCCGCTATTTTTCTCCTTGTAAATTATGCTCGAGTGCCCTCGACTCATTTCATTCGAGGCCTAAATAAGAAAAAGGGTCTGCTCAATAGCCCTCAGCACCAATTCTAGGAAATAGTTTCGGTCAGCACCAATTTTAAATGGAACGTTTTTTTTGAAGGAGCGTTTGGTTGAACGAGGCATCTCTCCAGTTATTTTCTGATCTTGAGAGTTGATTATCCTACGCCGTTTCTCTCCACGGTTTGGCATTAACGTAGTCGTATCTGTGCCCTAAAGTTAGCTGCATGAGGATTAACGCTTTTGAACACATAATGACTTTCTGAATTTAATTTTTTATTCGTGGTTTTTAAATCTTCTCTCCTATAAACAATGTATATGACTGACTTTATTTAGGTTATTTTGAAATTGTTTATATAGAAACTTTATTTAAGGAATGTCTACTTTCTAATTGGCATCTCAAAAGTAAGATGAATCAGATAGCTTAATCGTGTCATACCAAGGAATTATTTCCTGGTAAAAACTTGACTATACTCTTAACTTATACCCTCTTGTATATACTCTAGTTATAAATTGAATATATCCTGATATACTTGAATCCACTTTACTCATAAATTAACGACTTCATTATGAGCGAAATTGATAGTCATGATTCCATCTTACATATAACATTTTACATATTATTCGTAAGCAGATGCGGACGACAAGAGTAGACGATAAGGTTTTCGTGTCTGGCCTCCTGGTTCGTATCCCGATCACGGGTTTTTCATTAAATTTTTTGTGTACTTCTTGTTATTCCTCTCTTGGTACTTGCGGAGAGGTTACTCGATGGTGAGACCAATTTGCGGATGAATGTTTCTTTTATTTGCCTCTCTCTAGTCGCCAACAATTTTTAAGGAATTTTTTGTTCAGACGCATTAAAGTGATATGGAATAAATCAAATCTAAATGACGAGTCTGACTTCCAGGAAAAGGTTACTTTAAACGCCCCTTTTATGGAAGGATTTTCCGCTCGTGCAAATAAGGGAAATGTAAACTTGCCCTTTTTTCTTGCCGCGCTGTGCAAGAGTTGTAAATCTCACTCTGGCTTATCCATATAGTGCGCGGTCCTAAAGGTACTCGTATCACCCTAGTGAGGTTTGTTTGCTCGATTACCGGGATGATTAGAATAAACCCTTTCCGCCGCCATCCTCCGGGCGTGGCGAGAGGATATTTTTATGACTAAGCTAGGTCTAACTCGTGTTAGAAGCGTAAATTTGAAAGAGTTTAGGCTCCCAGATGTTATGACTTCGGAACATTTCTAGCGAGTGCGTAACACCTTTTGGGAAACGCAAATTGATGTAATCGCGTGTTCAAAACTGAAATATTTAGTTACGGTAGACCGTCGTTTCTTAAAGCGTGACCCGTGAACCCGTGGGGTGTTTTATAGTTCAGAATTAATTTACAAATCTAAGAGAAAGGTTCCTAAACCTCAAAATTAGTGAAACGCATACCTTGGTTATGCGCTATATAGTTTCGCTTGCCAGATTTTGTGTATTGGACTGACTTTCTTTAGTTTTAATTCTTCAGTATAGTTAATGTCTGTCTTTGTTTCTGGCTAATAGAGTAATCCTAGTCTCATTTTTATCTAATGCTAGATTTGTAATTTCTGTACAACTATCAGTGTTTATCGTTGAATGTTATTTTCCGAACGAAATTCAAGGGAAGTTACCTCAGATAAAAGTACGGGAAATACTTGTACACGATATCTCCGTGTTTTTTTGAAATTCCAAGTAGTTATTGAGAATAGAAGGATGACCTGCGGCAAAAAAATGTTTGAGAAACACTGCTTTGGAGAATTCACAGACATTTGTGTCGATTTTCTAAACGAAGCTAAACTGCTCTTTCTCTCTGGATGATCGAGATATTGATGAAACGATACGTTCATGGCTAAAATTGCTTGTAATCGAGGGATAAAATAGCCTGAACGTGACTCTTCAATCAAAAAGCTATGTTCAGGTATGTAAGGTTCCGCATTCAGAGGATTTCAGTTCTTAGTGGTACATTTCCCGACTTTTACTGCTGATCATAGATTGAATCTGTATCCATTATGTAGGAATGATACCGATGTGTATTTTTGATGTCAGGAAGTTCTTAGTTCTTTTCATTGAGCAATATTCGAAATTAAACTGATATATCGAGTAATATTAAATAATGACGTATATTATCAGTGCTGTAAATATGTTCAAAAATATCCGTTGTACAGTCTATACTAAAAATTTCTGGAGTTAACAACTGGGAGAAAATTCCCTTTCTCAAGAATTTTGACGTCGAAGGAATCAGCGGTCAAGGAAATCATCTATTTTCTGTTAGTTCTATAACCACCTAATTGCCATATTTTTAGACATACTTTGGTATAGATTCGATCAGCCTTATCTATTCCACTATATTATATCGAACTTATACTTATCGATGAGTAACTTATCACTGTCCTCATCTACAAATTACTATGTCAACTGTGGGTAGTTTCACATCAAGATAACCCTCTTCCCTCGGTGGGGCGTATAAAGTATATCTGAGGCTCAAATTTCGTGACGGTGCGTATACGTAACTTAGGTAAGGACGATTTTTATGTCAATTCACTCGTCCAAGTGCGGTCTCGGCGCACCAGCCTCACCTGGGGAACTTTCTAAACCACGAAATTAATGAAAATGTCTGTGATTACGTTTCGACTACTTTCGTCCTCGGATTCGTGAGCCATGTAAACAGGTGGATACGCCGTGAACTTCAATGAAGTGCCCTTTCAGAGAAACTTGCGGTTAATTTTTACCCTTCGCATTCGGTTTCTCATACAAAGTTTGAAAAAATTCTGCGACCAAGCGGACAGCATCCGAGCCCTTCCCGTGTGAAAAAAACGCTTTTTTCGGTTACTCTCACATAGGAAATTAACTTTTCATGCAGGTTGTAGGTGTGTGAATCTGTTCCTTGGCCTTTAATAGGACATTTAAGGGTTCTATTCGTTGAACATGGTACCCCCAAGATGTTTAATCTTGTGGGCAATCTTTATAACCCCTTTAAAATGACTTTTCTCGAGGAAATTCTGCGTTTCACAGCAAGGTTTTATGAGTATCGCCGATTGCTGTATCAACCGGCGTGCCTGTAGGAAGCTCACAGGTTTCTACTATTTACCAGTTCTGAATGTTGTTCTTTTGCCGACCCCATACCACATGGGAAAAGGCGATGAAGAAGAAGAAGAATGTTGCTCTTTCCTAATATTTCTATCATGTGTTTTTAAAATGCGTTTCAAGGATTCCAGGCATTCGTCTATCATTGTTAAAAGACGTCATACGAACTATAGATTGGTAGATATTATCAAATGGGTTGGCTTATCGTAAATTATAAATATCTATCAAAATCCAGTTCTACGTATAATTTTTATCTTCATTATTTAGTCTCATTCATGAATTTGACTCTTTTCTAAATCAAACGCATGTTTAACGTATATCCCGGGTAAGTTAAGAAGCATCTTTCCGTGAGATGCTGTTTATTGTTTATACTCAGCCACTAACACTGGCATCACATTGATATCGGAAACCAACGAGGATACTACGAAGAAAAATTTAACTTATTAGTACGTGAAGTTGGGGATAATTCATGCAACAGAATAACGTAGGTGAGGCAATTCTTTTTGAAAGGGCACAGATATTAAAAGCCATGTTTTGGTGTCGGAGAATGGAGACATGGTTCATCACGGAAAACATTGTGGGCTAATGTGTGCTTTGTTATCGGTGCTACGAGATCAGGAATGTTTGGATAAGGAAACCTCGTACTATATCGCGTAGATGAATCACGGCCTGAGAAGAAGAAATCTCGGGTTCTGTTTTAGCAGATAGCTTACGATGAAGCCTAATCCTTAATTGAAATATGGTCAAATTACTGTTATTTTCCTGGCATAGCTTAAATATCATTCATAATTTAATTCTCTTCTTCGCCTAGGGGTCCTAAAATTCCTCTCTCCGACTCTGGGTGTGGCGTAGATTAGAGGTTAGGGGAAAGAGAAGCCATAAGTGAAGAATTAGGAACTTGGTGTGTGAGAAAAGAATATTAATCGATGAAAATTAAAAAACGGCGACGGATGGAACGAAGGAATGGACCCCCAAAAGAAAGGTCATGGGCTTGAGAAATAGGACTGATAAAGAAAGAGTTTCTGGGTGGCATCAAGGGTGGGGTCGGTTATCAGAAGGCGAAAGAGAAGTGGCTATGGAGAATAAATTTCAAACGTCAAAAGTAAAGCCTCCGTGAGCGTCCGTAGGATTGGACGGGCAGTCAGATGATCCGAGATAACTTCGAAGGTGAAAGAGCTTATGTTTCACCGTTGAAAGCCAAATTCAATTATTTTGACGCCCGTAGAGTATTCTCTCGTTCGATTATCATTTACGAAATGTGATGTAATGTTATTCGATTGATCGCCAAGTACATAGTCTTTGAAGTAAAATCAAAGTGGTGGGATTATTCTTGCAAGGATTCTCCTCCAGTATTTCAAAAATAATTTTGGTATAAGTTTCACTAAAACTTGCCTGAAGAATACCTGAGTATATCATTTACGAAATGCTAGAAAGGTGATGTAATGTTATTCGATTGATCGCCAAGTACATAGTCTTTGAAGTAAAATCAAAGTGGTGGGATTATTCTTGCAAGGATTCTCCTCCAGTATTTCAAAAATAATTTTGGTATAAGTTTCACTAAAACTTGCCTGAAGAATACCTGAGTCTTTCTTTTATTTTACACGTAAGGATTATATATAAAGAGATGTGTGCTAAGAAATGTTATATTTTTAGATTAAAGGATTGGCAAACACAGCATCTACAATGCTAAGTGCAGCCGCCAGTCGACAAACGAAGTAAACTGGTGGTTGAAGAATCCAGCATGAAATGATTAATTGAACTATCCTTGTCCATAAATTCGCAAGCATTAATTAAATAACATTATGTTCTGTAATGGTATTCAAACTCTATCTCACGCAAAAGACAAAAACATCATTTTTCATATCTACTTACGTCAAATTTTAAATCAGTAATCTTTTCCGTGTGTATCAGTCGGTGTAAAGTACGGAATCATTTACAAACAATGCGTCTTTATATTTATAAAATTCAGTGAGAAAGCTAGTGTATCTTATGAATCTCGCTACTTGTAATTATACACATCTTTTAATTTTATGAGTTCGTATTCACCTTATATAATTTATATCTTTTGGCCTTACACTATGGAGGCATTTGTGTGAGAGCGAATTACTTCATTTCCGAAATTTCTCTCCCATGTGATAATTGAAGTTTGGGAACATTCTTTCCTAAAACCCAACCACTTCGCTTTAATTAACTCAGCTTTTATCCACGAAATCTTATACTCGGAACGGTTCTCGACGCGCGACTGTTCAGACATTCCTTTCATCAGATACACTATCAGTCCTCTACAAACCGAGAGTATTCTGTTTGTATGCCGGCGTTCTTTGCCCTTTTCGACCTCTTTTGAGGTAGTAACCCCGCCGTAAGTCTCGAGGTATATGCTATAATCCTGGTTTTCCAGGGACGTATTATCCTGGTTGCTGATTAAACGGGGTCCGCATAATCCTTAATGTAAGGAACTAATAATAAATTTTTGCGTATCTTGCTAGCGGAAATTGACAGTAAACGCGAGAGGACAATTTTCAGCGGTGGTAAACTTCCTTTGGAAATTTTTTGTCAGTAAAATGCTTCCAGGCTATATCGTCGAGTTTCTGTAATTTTTTTATGTTATCCGAGAATTCGATTATCATTTTCCGTTTTCCAGCCTTTCTGGATAAGTGGTAATCTCCTGCATTGAATGCTCGTCGGCGTTCTTTGCCCATTCCACCGCGAGGGCTTAAGCTGTGTCAGTAACCGCGCCGCAAATCTCGAGTTCTTCGAGACATCATTTCAAGACGTCAAAGTCCCGCAGCTGGGTTTGAACCCGCGCCCTCTTGCTCCACTTCGGATGGCGTGAGAGTGTTAGCGTGCGTGTATGAGACAATGAGACTGGCAACAATTCCACTTAAAACCGTCTGCAGACCTCTTGATGGTGCACGTAGATTGAGCGATTGTCAAGGGCTGGAGGCACTTAAAAAGGCTCGGATTGGAGCAAGGGGAGGTCTTGGAGGAGAGAAATTCTCTCTCAGGACTGTGAAAGAGCGTTTAGGGACCTCCTTTTGGAGTGCTTCCTCCTTGGTTACTTCCGTAGTCGATGGGGTTAAAACTGGTGAGAGAGCGGGCTTCCAGTAGCTCGCATCCTTCGCAATAGTCGTTTTTGAAGGCTCGAAAGCATTAATTTTTATCGTTAACTTCCTGTGTTCCTGAAATTTACCTCGTCTCGGTTAGGATCGATGCCAGCTCGATAAATAAAGTAGCTTATTCGTTCGGGAAGTTTATTGGTTCCGAGAATATTCATTGTGTGTTTTCGTATTCGAAGTCTCAAGGGGGTATTATGTGTCGAGAGATTTTATATTGGCAAGTTTTCGGGTAAAATGAAGCAAGGCATCGAGGTTTAAATCAAAGATATTTAAAAATAAATATACTGAAATATAATTTATTTTGGAAGAATATAAATCAATCAGTAAAATTGGGCAAAACGGCAACACTCTTATTACATGTATATTGCTTTGAGTATATTAACCATCCTGACTACTGCTACCTTCAAATACATTTTATTAATGAATATTAGAAGTCTGCGTTGGAATATCGGGCTCAAATTTCTCCACTTTTGTCTTTTTTAGTCTTTCTGAAGTATATTTTGATTACGGCTCCCATGAAGACTCATCGAAAGTTAACTATTCTTTTTAATCCTTTCATGGGAGTATTTTTTTTTAATCAAACCCAGAGAGTCTACGAATTACATTAAAATCTGTTTGCGTAAGCAAGGGGAGGAAAAAAAAATTATCAGAAGGCCGATTTTGAAACCGTAGGACTACATTTGAGATAAGT
Organism: Ladona fulva; assembly: GCA_000376725.2. NCBI lineage: Eukaryota > Metazoa > Arthropoda > Insecta > Odonata > Libellulidae > Ladona > Ladona fulva. The sequence goes on from KZ308507.1 coordinate 388,811, forward strand.
GTTGACTTTATTTAAATTCTTCGATATTGAAAATATATATGTAGGCAAATGAATTTAATCGCTAAAGGATATGAAGAAGTATCATTTAATTTCTCTTGAGGCTATCAGTGAGTGTGAGAAACGAAATAATTTAGTCGCCTGAGTTACTAGATAGTGAGTTAGTAGTAGTATGTACAAGAAGAAAAAGTCGGTATAATCTTCTCTGGTATAATCGTACGAGGCATAGATTTGGTTGCTCAAACATTTTAGTAAAGAAAATCGTGGTCAGTACACTTAATAATATTTCATATATACGTACATACTGATTAACGAATTGATAGTTTTCCTTTTCACATTTATCAACTAAAAATATCGGAGAAGCACGTATCTTTCCGTTACCCTTATTGATGGCAGTTGATATGTTTACGTATAGGTCGAAAACGCAGACGACTTTTCATTTTCGGGTCATCAGTTTTCCTTTCATCGACTGCTGTCGGATTAGAGGCGTTTTACATATCTCCGTACAACGTTTTTCGTGCAAAATAAATGTATTTCTCTTCCGTGATCGAACAGTTTTAGGAGGATATCAGCCCGGAAATTTCTGAGTCGAGAGTCGCGTGATCGAGTGTTCTTTGTTTTTCTTTCGCCCTGCCAAGCGTCGGCGCAGATTAACCCGAAAATCTACGAAAGCTTTTTGGCGAGTTTAGACTTATCGGGAGAAAAATTAACCACTTAAGTTAAAAGATAGGAGGAAAGGTTTTGATGCGCCTAATCGGATAACCCATAGCTTCGGTTGAGATATATGTAGCGTGCTCGGGTATTCTTTTTAAATGGAGTTTCGCGTGCCATTTATTAACCCGCCGGCCCGCGTTTATCCCTTCGCACGAATGATATCGAGGGTTCAATCCCCTTTTGGCGTAAAGTGGCATTCCGGAGAAAGTGTTTGGAGAAAAGTCATTTTGAACGCTGCTCACTTTCTTCCTATTCTTTCCTTTGCTCTGATTTCTACCTAAGTAAAGAATGTCTTTCCTCGAATTCAAACAATAGTATGTAATAAGTAGGGTGTTTTTGCGGGATAACATTGATTTATGTAAGAATATATACTATTCAAAAGGGAATTCCTTTAATTTTGATTGATATCATAAACTATTTTATTACTACTAATAATAATGGACCATGCACGACTTTTTTATTCCATATATTCGCTCGATAATTTTATATTATTCAGATCCACGCAAAAATGAATAAATATTCATCATTTGCCTCGATGTAACGAAATTTAACATCCTCAAATTATTTTCGATAAAAATTCTAAACATTATAGAGCGTAACCCATCCGTCGTATTTTGTTCTCTAATGTTTAGAATTGTTATCGCAAATAATTTGAGAATGTTAAATTTCGTTAGATAGAGTACAAATGATTAATGCGGAGTTAGGATTTAGCTTAAAACTTCATAACAGTTTAAACGAAATATCGATACTTTATCTTTTCAATAGCATGAGATGTCGAGGAAGAATACGAACTGAAGTGAATCGATTTTCCCGTGGGTGTAATGAAATTATCAGAAGCATTCTGATTTGTGACTAAATTTCCTCTTTCTTCAAAAATTGTGACACAAATCTTTCATTCTTGATTCATTCTAGGAATTAATGCGATTAGTCTATAAAACATTCAGATCACATCTGTAGGCAGGTTGTTGGGTGATTAGGAGAGACCATTTAAACATGGGCAATATTTTCGAGAATGCGAAGATATCTCTCCTTGCCAGTTTTGTTTAACCCCGTCGTTCATTTTGAAGCCGAAATTTTCTCAACCGAAATTCCGCCGCTCCCGCCAAATAAACTTTCACAGCCGTTTGTTGTTTCCTTTGTCGGATGTCTCTCCGAATGGGTCTTTAAAACCATCTTGATCAAGCCTTGTGACCCGGGAAGATGGAAAAGGGAAAACCATAACTCGGTCATAAGCATCCCCGGAGTGGCGTAATTCCTCCTCAAAGTAAGTGTTTCCCCTCCACGTTCTCGTGTCGTCAAACACGTGCGCTTTTACGCGGCGTGCACGCTTTAACGCCTCCTTTTTAAGCAGATGCCTTTCTTGAGTTCACAGGAAGTCTTTCCAGGATTTGTGTTTTCACGGAGATCTCCCGCCGTGGTTTCGGAGCGTTAAGAATTACGGCCGAAGCGAATAGTTCGCAGCTGTTCCTTGGGAGAAGGACCTTTCGCCTATGTTTTTAGGTCCCTTTTTCGGAAAAGAATGGACTTTTTTACGCTCGCCATTTTCTCTCTCGTGAAAATCGGAGAGGGACCGAAAAAAATGAGGAAATTCGCGCTCTTTTGAAGCTCTTTATTTTTGAAGTGTTTGAAGTGCCCGCGGAGGAGTGCTAAATGAATGACTTTGGAGGGAAATAATCTGTCTTGTTTATTTGGTTTGCTGGTCTTCCAGGCGAGATGTTGTTGTGTTTATTAGAGTATCTGTTACTAATTAGCTTCAGTTGATCATCGTTTGTCAGTGGTGAAGGCAAATTCCAAACACCCAAGAAAAACAGGTTGGATAACTACACCGTTGCAAAAGTTTGAGCCATTAATCAACGCCTGATTGGAAGTAAAAAAATATTTTAGGAGGTTAAAGAAAAATTGATTTGAATTTGTTTATTAGTTGTCAAATTACCGGACTGAATTGGCATCCTAACCTTAAATTGGACTTAATAATATTTATTCAATTTTAACGTAAGAGCGGGAGCTGAATATCCTCAAAGCTTGGTATATGAGGAACTTGCTGTTATTAAGAGCTAATTTCTTTTACGATTCACCTCACCATTAACTCGGTTAAATGTAAATTAACGATCAACTGGCAGATGACCAATCTAAGAAGTTAATGGGGGAAATTAAAGAATTCTTTGGAGCTACCCTTTTGTCGCCTTTCATCTTTTCCTCTGATTAATAAAATGACAATGACAGTACAATGAAAGCTGCTTAGAATCTCATGTCCATTATTTCTGATCCAGACTTTTTTGAGTTTGCAAAATGCTCCCTTGAGTCGTTCATAGATATCGCTTTTCGTAATTTTTTGCGAAAAAATTTCTTCATTTTCCTATTTGTGGTGCGCGTCTTCCATTATTGACTGCGATTGGTTGATAGGGATCCGTACATCTTTATTAGAACTACTTATCGTAGACTTAATCGTGAGAAAATGTTCTCGACATTGAGTCGCGGCTCTGAAATTGTTTCTCGACGTAAAATTTTAAGTTTTGTTATTCATTTTCGGCGGTAGAAAATTTTTACGACACATAAGAGTAGCGGAGAGATAAAAAAGTCTTCTTCCCTGAGAGGCTCTGAGCGATAATGAAGCACAAAAGGTCGGCTCTTCAGGAAAAAATAAAGATAAAGCCTGGACGTGAGGGCTTCTTAATCTTTCTCGAGTACCCACTTTCCCACTTGTTTCCTCGCGACGACCCCAGAGAACAAGGAGAGGAACAGGTCCGGACACTAAACAACCGCACACACACGTTTTTTTCCATCCTCACGAAAAAAATTGCATCCACCCTTTGTTTAGCCATCGCGTACACTTTTTATCTTAATCCTTTTTATTACGCTCCCGGCGTCCTCTCTCGCAAGATTATCTGCGGTTTTCCCGCATGTTGTATTCGGAGAAAAAAGAGGAGATCCTTGGAGGATCGTCACTTTAGACGTTAAAAGATGGGCGGAACTAATCGCCAAGCAGCTGTCATAAGAGGGAGGACTTTCCGAAATTTGGGTGCCGAGCGGTGCCTCTTTAATCTATTTTTTACGTTTTAAAGGCCTGGACAGACGCGTTGAATCGTGGAGTGGTTCTTAACGGTGAAATAAAACGACCAGAAAGCTGATTGAAACTGTTAAACGCTTGGAAAGTATTCGTTGCTCTATTTAAAAGTAGCGTGATATACGGGCGTGGTTTCTATTAAAAGTCCGTTCGTCATGTTCTCGTTTAAGTTTAAGGCGTGGCATATGCGTTGATATTTATGACAGTATCTAGTTGTGAGATATTTTTCAATGCTACGATTTTGCTTTTGAGCGATACACGCGCATGATTATACACGTAGACTTGAGTATGTCATTTATATTTGTCGTAAGTAATGGTTTATTTTATAATGGTCGTTAAGGAGCCAATTGAGTACTAAAGGCGACGAAAACGTATTGATTAGTAGCTGAAGATATAAAGTGATTGGAATGTCCATTTCTATCGAGAATTATTAAGTCAATTTTTCATTGTATGAAAGATGTGTTTCCAATTACATATGCGCCTACTATCTCTATGATCATCGGAAGGTAACTCACATTTTTAGTGCTTAAATTTAAGATCGCGTTCCCCGCTACAAACGTTGTGTGGAAATAGAATAATTGGGCAATTTTCATGTAGGTCCGTGCAATTAGAAAAGACTCTAAGTATTGGGTAAGGTAATTAGGTATCTTCGCCTTTTAACTTACGTACTTATGTGAAGTCTTCATACCCCGCGTCTATTTTTCTGCGTGCTGTTTCCCTAGTATTCACATTGCGGTCCCCCATGCGTTCCTATCATCCATCTCTGGCTAATTTTTAAGTCCGTAACACTGCAGATTTTTCAGTCTGAAGTATGTACAATCAAATGCAAAAAAATTTCAGCGTCTAAATTTAGGTCGAGAACCCAGATTTCCTAACGCGCTGCCCTAAATGAATAGGGAGAATACAAAAAATCAGCTCTTTTCAGTATTTTCCGAGAATAATTTGCCGAGTATGCACAGTTCACTGCGAATATTTGCATAATTGTAAAATGGCTTTTAATTGATCTCTGGCGCGAATTTATGAAAACATTTTAAAGTTCATTTCCCCCTAATTTAATTACCATTACGTAATTGAATATAGGATTTTCCTCTTGCCTCGCGTGCGGCTCCGGTATTTGGCACAATTCCCAGCAATTTATCCGGTAATAAATGGGACTGGTTAAGTATCTGAGGGATATGGCTCCCGCTGTGAGCAAGAAAAACTATAAAAAACCTTTCTTTGACGGCATGAAGCGGACCATTAGAGTGTCTCCGCGTTGACATTTATTTCTAACGAAAAAATCATTTCGCCTCACGGTTTAAAAAGGTTTATCTGGAGTAAACCGTCTTTACATTACGCTTACTTTGCTTTTCTTCAAGGTGAGGTTCTGTCACGTCTTTAGTCAGTACGATAAAATCTCTCTAAGGAGCCAGCGTAGCTGGTTGTGGCATATGAACATAAATCGAATGAAGGTATCATACTCATCTTCATTTTTCGCGTTGCCCAAACCCTTAGTTACAGTTATCCCGGGCATCTCAGGAAAATTGTATTGCTCACTTACAGATCAGTGGAACTTACCGGTCAAGAAACTCTGCCATATTCAGAATCGCTGATTCAAATTTTTGTAATTGACTTTGAAGATTTTTCCATCTATAATTTCGAGTAAGTTAGTTTCTATTTAGAACAGTAGTTATGTTTATTTAAGACGCAGAGATGGACAAAGTTGCAATTCTGTTGTCGCAGGTATCGATCAAGTAAGAGGCTTAAGGATATCTCTAACTATTCATAGTAAAAGATAGAAAATAATATAACACATAGAAACAGTAGAGAGAGAAACAATTCATGATGTATAAACATAATACAACGAACTCCCTGACTTACTTTACCCTTAAACCAAAGCTAATTTCACGGCAGAAGCGTTGCTGCGGGAGATACAGGAATGAAGGCACCGGCAATTGCTTGGATTGAACTTCAAAATTTCACGTTATTTTTCAGAACTTTAGTACCACTGGTATATTTCTTTTGTTTTGTTTGAGCTTATAAAACTAATTATCTCATGCTTGCTTTCAAGTATTCACCCGAATTAATTAGCATTATTATTATCACAACTACACTTATGAGGAAATCTTAATACAATTTTGGTTCCTAACAAAACTATCGATTAACCGGCCGGTAATTGTAGTAAATGGATTGTAGTGGTTTGCGTTTCTACACCAAAGTCCCGAGTTCGAGTCCCGGCTAATCGGATTTTTCTCGTCAAAGAATAGTTGTGTGTACGCGCCAACAATAATAATTATTAACATGGATGCAATTGGGATTATATTTATGTTTCCATTAAAGAAATTATTATTTTGACTTATTATTTCCATGACCACCCACATTATCGCTGCGATCTGAGGCATTTCTCACTTGCTTTCATGAGCCTACCCTTCATTGGATGTAGAGAAAGTGATATGGCCGTTTGGGGTGTATTCTGTCGACGGTAAAGGCGCATTAAAACTTTCCAGGAAAGCGAAGATTCTGCTTCTTATCCACGCCCTCGCCGTAATTGCAGTCACCTCATCTGCTCTGTGTTTCTTTCTCCGAGCGTGAAATCCGCCGGAATTAACAACGTCCACAGTAAACCATATGCGCATTCCTCGGGCAAATTAGCCCCACGCCGCTGTAATTTACCGGTCGAAGATCGTCGTTAGTCGCGGCGGCGGGAGGTTTCGCCGCGGAAGTCGGCCTATTTCGCGGTCGAATCACGCATGCGGCCATCCCTTTCCCCTTGTCTCCATATCGCTAATTGGGAGCGAACGTAAGTCCGCGACGTTAATTCCCCTTTTCACGGCGAAACCCGTGTAACTGTCAAAAAGTCGGAGCGACCACCCCAATTAAGAAAAGGACTTAATTTGCCGCCGCGTCGCACCAATGGAGACCTCAGAATCGGGGAAATCTTATCCGGGAAGAAAATCTCCTTTGCCTCGCTTCACACTTTTTAACTCTCCTCTCCCCGACCCAAAAACATCGATAACTTCCAGCCGAGCGGAGTATGTCCCGAAATATATCCTCCGGTAGTCTCCTCAGAGGTTTCCGTCACAGCTCGGCTCCGGTGGAAGATGATGGACGACAAAGCCGAATTTGTCAGCGGGAGACGCGGGACACCTCTCTTTCACTTCTCTCTTTCTCATTTCTCCTTTCTTGAGTGGTTACTTCCTCCCTTTCCTTTGTCCTACACCGCCTACAAGCTCGTGCCCTCTCTCCCTCGCTGGAAATCCCATTCGCCTCTCTTCTTTTACACTTTTCCCTTCTTAGAAAAGGATACGTGGTGAGCACGTTCGGAGTCGAGGTTGCGTTGGTGAGGATAGGAATTTTAGCTAGGCGACGCTAAGCGAAAACACAGGCGAGAGCGGTGAATTATGTGCGAGGTTATGCAAAATGGGTAGAGAAGTGCTGGTTTGTGAACTGTTTGGGCGGATTTGGACTGTTCTGAGAATGAGTCATAGTTGTTGTTTTACCTCATACCGACAATGAATAGCGTTCCCTTGGGATCCATAGAGAGCGTTCGTTCTGAGGAGACAAAGAATCCATGTATTGTAAAGCATGATTTTTTATCATTACATCTCATTTATATCTTCTGGCCTAGAGAACTTTTGTCGAAAAGTTGTTTTCTTCGCGCTTTGTGATCTTTACAAATTTTTCACATCTCATCTTCGTCTGTATCGTTCTTGGCATTTATCCAGTACACTGACTTATCTAAACATTGTCCGAAGTGCGGCTTTCTGCGTATTAATGTGGATATAAATGTAAACAACTTTCTTTGACAACTATTTACTCTTTTATTACATTTTATTCTTTCTTTTATACCCCGAATATGAAATTAGTGTACTTACGTTTCGCCTTCAGATACCTCTGTTTTATTAAAACCATCCTGGTGTTATCAGTCATTAACTTCGTTCTCAAAAGATTTAGAGGAAATTATTTTATCTAATATTGCATTGTGCAGTTTGATGACGAACTTTAAATGATATACAATTAATAACTTTTTCTTGGAAGTGATAAGCCGAGCAAGAAGGCGTTTTTCTTATGCATCCGCTACTATACATGAAACGGTGGTTAGCCTAACAACGATGTGAATGGAGAAGAACTTTTATCGTGGGTATCGATCACAGTGCGGTTTACTTAAAGAAAATTCAAATATTATGCTTAATTATTTACAAAAGTATCTTGAAAAAATCCTAGTGTTGCCATCAGCGTGTAGTCTTCCAGTCCAAAAACATTTGAGATTCACCCAGGTGTAACAGCAGACAGAAATTCAAGTTGGGGAAAGGATAGCTTATGAGATAGCATTTATGGATATTACGAAGGAAAATATACTGATGTAAAAAGTAAAACTGAGGCTGGGAAAGAGTTGGGTGGGGCTGCGGAAAGCGGTAGAAAGAGAGATATTGAAAAATGGAGAAAAGTGTTTATGAAGAAAATAATGGGAGGTAAAGAAAATGCCGTTAGGCTATAAATTTGAAATTTTAGGCCACCTGGACCAACCGCAAGTCATATTCCTAATGCATTCATCCTTCACGATACCAAATAGTATTACGTATATATACGTCATTTATCTATTGTCCATGACAAATATATACGACACACTCACTCTCGCAGTTGAACCGGGATTTATTGCACTTCCTCGCCGTCCTCTTTCTTCGAACCACCAGCCATTCCTCAATGGAAAAATTCACACCTCTCTTATTCCTAAAAGATATCCCTCGAATTTATTTCCTTCCCCTTTTCTGTTTAGTCTATGCCGTTCTTTTAAGTCCTTATGCGGCAGTTGTTGTAGCGATGTTCAACCGTAGGGATTTTGTGGTTCTCTAACACAAACCGTCTGAGCGCCCTCTAGAGAATGGGAAAAATCCTTTGAGGTTTCACAGACGCGAACGAAGTAAAAGATGGGTGTAGCGAATCGTTAGCAGCTGTTTGTGGGGGAAGAAGCGGACACCTCTCTCCCTCTTTATTTTCTCGCATCACCTCGGTCGCTATTGGGAGGTGAGTCGTAGGAAAAGGGATTCTCTCCGAAAGCGGCTAGCTACGCCCACGCGCCCGGAGATGATATTTTTTTTCCTCGTGTGCGTGGGACCGCCGTGAAGTATGGTCTTGCCCGTGTGAGGCGGAGGTTGACGGAGAGGAGTAGGATTGCCACCCGTCCGGTTTCTTTAAAAACTGGACGACGCGAGAATCTAGACTTTTCGCCCTATTTAACGGTCTGAGTGTCGTAAATGTTGTACGCGGATAAGAGACAAGTGGCGTTTATGGTCGCTCCAGCAACGTGTCAACAACCGTCGAATGCGTTGCGTCGTCATTTCTTGAATTTCGTTCGCTATGTGTCGGGAATTGCCTCGAAATGAATTTAGAATCATGAATAGCGCGAATAAAATCCTCGGAGAGGTTTTCCAGTTCGACGTCCTTTATGAAATTTTGGGAGATGGCGTGCTTTGTTCGAGAATACGAGACTTCATACGAGAGGACGAGGCTGTGTATTTATCAATTTGTACGATGTCTTTTTAAGGACGTGGAAAAGCTCGCAGCGAGCAGAAATATTTTTGGTTTCGTTTCAATTTATAATCTCTTGGGAAATAGAATTCAGAAGTCGAGCGTTAGAGATTACTGTGTGTTTTGTTCTGTATTCTTTTGCACTACTCTAAAGAATTAGAAAGGCCTTCATAGCCAGAGTAGTTTTAGCTTCCGTGGTCGTTTCTCATAGCCTTGATTCTTTGCGTTTTTAACAAAGAAAATCCGCTAGATACCATGCTTTTCATTTTCAAGCGTCTATTTTTAAAAGATTTATGGTATTTTTATAGATACATTAGTTGTACAATGGTTGCGCAGTACTTAACGCCATTACATTGCTACTCAGCTGTTAGTCATTTCTACAGTCGAGGAGCGAATTTCCTCTTATAATTCTGATAGTTATAATTGTAACCTTTATTGTCTTATAAACAGGAGTTATAACTACGTATTGCTATATTAAGACGCAGAAATAGGATATTAGACTAATGGTAATAGAATATTAAGATACGGTTATTTATATTAACATGTATCATCATTCTAGATTAAAATAAACTATTAATACAAAAAGGATTGGAAAACTAATATGATTTTTGTAGGTCATAACTTTGATTATAATCAACTTACGTTTGATTATAATTTGTCTGAAAGGGCGCAACAGAAATTTTCTGAATAATGCAAAGATTGGTTGACGAGTAGAATACATAATTCGAATCGTATACATATCATATTCGAAATTAAGGAACGAATATTATTGCCATGGTAATAAGCGGGGAGAATCAAATAATGGAATCCGAGTATGAAAAGCATTCCATATCTCTCTGCTTTAGAGCAAGCCTCGGCACCTGCAAAGGAATCCTTTTGGTATCCGCGCGCTGGTGTGAATCATACAAATGTATTCGGGGAAGGAGAGGTGGTGGCTATAAGTGCGAGACAGTGAGAGAGGCACGCAGGTAGAAAGAAAAGAATACCGGTAGAAATGGTTGTCAAGAGAGTAGGCGACGTGGAAAGAGAGGGAGAGAGAGCTGGGTGGTCCAGGGACTCTCCCGTGATATCGATCGATGGAATTAGCTCTGCTTCGTACTTTTTGGGGAGGGAAGAAGGGTGGATGGGAAGGGACGCCTACGTATAGGGGAGATAAGGGGCACGGAAAGTCCCTCGGGGCTATGTGCCGAGATTGTACAATGCAAACCGGACGATTCGTTTTGCCTATGTTGAAAAAGGGGTAGGGGATGGAGTTATGGGGGTTGATGGCGAAGGGCGTTTAAGGAACGGAGGATTTTGCGGGGGGTTTATGTCTGCGAACGTGTGCCTCCCCCCCGACTCTTCTGGGGTTGACGCGTCGGGCTCGAAAAAGAATTTATGACTTGTGCGTTACGTACGTGTCTGTGTGGGAGGGGAGAATGGATAAATATCCCTTCTTCAATGCACTCGTTACTGTAACCGCCCGCCCTTTAAACCCCGTCGATGCGTGGAAAATTAATATTTGCGCAAAATTCGGATCGGGGACAATCGGAGTTACTTAGCGAGATTGGATATTCAACCGGGATTCCGAGAAGGGAATCTCTCGCTAAACATTCCGGGGATGTATGTGTCGGGCGATGGATGGTTTTGAAATTGGATGTTTTTCCACCCGGTCCTATTTTACCCTCATCTCTGGTTCCGGATACAGAATAATAGATTGCGATCGTCCGGGAACAGACGAGGGAATTTTTCCTCGAAATTGCCGGACGGGTCATTAAAAATGATGGAAATAAAAATTTCTTAAGCCATTTAATCCTGGAAGATGAGGGTATTCTTGTTTATCGGGGCGCGCGGTTTGGTAACTCCGGCGAAAATTAACGCGGGGGCGAATTGGTCTTCGATTTTTCGCTTCGTAAATGGTTATCGATCGCTTGGTCACCTGCAACGTCCGACTGTTCCTTTACGAGCCTCCGGAGGGTTTGCAGCCATGTTTTGTGAGCGTAAGCATTGCTGGTTTTGTTTGCCAGGAGCAAAGAAAGGGCGGACTACAGCGTTCTTCTTTTCCGTCTGTCCGGACGTTTCATTCCCATGGCGATTAAGCGGATTGCCGTATCGTTCGTTTTTAAGGACTTGTTAGCAATAAAGGGAGCTAAAGTTATATTTGCATGAGCAGGTCGCTGTCGCTGGGAGACGGGGGCGACAGTTGATCTTCTGGGGATGCGGTAATTTGGAGGTATTGGATCGAAACCAGCTGGAATTCCCACGAAAGTAGTATCGTCATTTTATATCTCAGGTTTGAAGGCGGACTGGGTTTTCATCTGAACAGTTGCCCCAGTGCTTTGGTGATGATTAATTATTATTAGAGCTTTTTTGACTTTGAGTTTTGTATTGATTCCTCAGGAAATAGGAAAAAAATTTAAATGGATCAAATATTTTATTTTTTTAATACGGTAGACTACTCGGGGGATATGGTCGATATGGGTTGTACGTTTTGAGTGGTATGTAAGTGCGTTAATGAATCTCTTGGTGGAGGAAATCCGGTCGACGAAAATTTATAATACGAATATGTAACTTCACTCTTCACGTAGTGTGTGTGCTCCATCGATGATTTCTTCGTTTGAAATTATTGAATATGATTTCAACCTCTCTTGATTTTCCTCTTCCCAAATTTACTCGAATAAAGCGTGCTAAAGCAGAGACAGACATTCTTGGCTAAGGTTCCGCTCTCAGTCGTGTTTATTTTTATGCATTTATATTCCGAGAATTTTAATGGCCATACCGGCTTCAGTGAATTAGTTACAAACTATGTCAGATGGTCAGGAATCACTTGATGGTGCAGATTCTTGGATTGGACGAAAGTTTTCTTCACACCTTGTACTTGTATAAATTCGTATTTCTATCGAAAGGAGATGTAAAAGAAATCTTCTCAAGTGATACTTGGTGGAACTTCATTATAGAAACACTTGCAAAAGCCAAAACTTGTACAAATTCCACAAAAATTGCAACAGGGTTGACCGGTTTCGGTGTCAAAGCACCATCATCAGAACTGTTGATTGAACTGTTTTGCTGATGGTGCTTTGACACCTGTAACCGGTCAATCCTGTTGCAATTTTTGTGGAATTTGCACAAGTTTTGGCTTTTGCTAGTGTTTCTGAAAGGAGATGTTTCTGTTTTCGTCCAAGTCGAAATACTCCGCTGAATGCGTATCTTTTGAAACAACTTACGTGTATTGTAATTAGTGGGAGCATTTCTAACATGCATGGCCATATTATGATATATCCGATTGGGTCATGTCATCTTTATAGAACATGTTTCAGTTGTAAACACTGGTTTTCTCCGAAATATTTCTTCAGAACTGATTGTGTGATTAACCGTGTCAAACAAGACTTCCTTCTACGAACTAAAAAAGCTATACTTATGTTTTCATTAGGAAGAGATTTGGTAGCGTTTCCATTCGTTCTACTCGTATTCATACATCGAGCACCTATAGCAGGGTTTATCTTTTGAACACATCCTAATTTATTCTAGTTTTCTTAGCTGCTCTTTTTTCATTCTCTGTCCGTCGTGAAACGGGGGAACGTTTGCTATTCGTGGTTGGTTTGCACCGTTTAATCCATTAGGTGCCTGAAGCTTTTTCCCCACGCTTTGCATATTTCTCCCCTAGCTCATCAAGTATATAATGTAGGGAATATTCTATTGTCATGTTAAAGAAGATGCGACGAAATAGCCTCCTGTATCTTCCTTCGTTATGCCTTGGGTGCAGCTTGCTTAGCTTTCTTTGTGCATTTTCATACAATCAAGGATGCTTATTAGAGCTTATTGATCGAGTATTGGCAACAAAGGTTTTTGTGATGTTAATGCTGCAGAATGAGGGGTTTTCTGAAAGGAAAATGGGTGGATAACAAGGGGCAACTGTTACTTAAATTTACGGGAGTGTTTGTAAACGGAAATTACTTCTTCCGTGCATCGTTTATGTATACGTCACGGATCGTGATTTATTAGATTACCGTAATTTCCAGCAACTGTTTACTTTTGAGTGTTTACAGAATTGGAGATAATTGGAAATGTAGAAGTTTTCATTTAAAAAATACATGTGTAATTTGCGATACAGGCAGTTACATTTGATGAATTTGAGGCTGGGCAGTCCTATAGTAGCTTTAACATATTTTAAGGACATGTAAATCCGGTTACGGATGTGTAAAAGGACGTTGAAAATGGATGTAGATAATACAGTACAAACGTCTTTATTGGGCGAAATTGGGACTAGAGAGTCTCATATTTAATTTACTTTAATGATAAGAAATACTAAAAGATAGTCGGAATGTGCAGTAAGAATACAAGCTTGGCAAAACCTTTATGAGGCAAAAATGTGGGAAGAAATAAAAGATCGTTTTATGGAGTTAAAGGACTGTTATCGCTGAAAGAATGTTTTCGTATATTTTTACATTACATATTTAGAGTAAACCAGTCCCTCCTCATTCGCTTTTCCCTTTCATTCGCCATGTATAATTCCTCAATTTAGAGCGCCTGGAAACAGAACAGCAATTACCTCCACGGCTGTATAATGTGGTCGATCAATCGCAACATGTTTTTCCTCCCATATTTGCGTAGGAGACATTGTCATCATAATTAAGTAACTCTTCAACAACTCGCTAACTTGAACATTTCCCTTCGATTTGATTACGAGCAGTGATTCGATTGTGCCCCGAAGCGCCTTTCACCTCTTTGCAGAGGTTTCCATTATACGACGCTCTCGTCATTTTTGGCTGACTCGAAGCAGCTCATCTCCCAATTTTCTCCACAAACCACCGTTTTCGTATCGCCATCTCGGCTAATACTCAATCTGCCGTACAAAATTAGTCGTCAAGCTTGCTATATGGATCGAGGCTAATTGATTGCCTCGCTAATTCCCCTTCCGATGAAAGGGTGAATACAGATGGAGGTGGGAGCGACTTTCAGCATCCTTCGGATCCATCGTTTAGACGGAAGTGAACGTCACTCCATTAACCTTCGTATAGCGCTAGATATTCTCGTTTAAAACGAGGAAGTGCGAATGAAATCGAGGGAGGGATTGATGCAAATGTTACGGCCGTTTGCGGATCGAATAATCGGCGTTCGGGAATGAGTTACTCAGGGACGCCTTTGGGAAGGAATCACCGTTCATAGACTCGGGTTGGTTCCGCAACATCACGGGGGGTTAGTTTTACGCCCCCCTCTCCATACTTCGAACTTTTAGAGTTGAAGTAATTCGGTTGGTTTCGGTTCGTTTACGTAGCAGTCCGTCGTTCTGCGCGATTCATCCTCCCGGGAAAGATTTTGAGCGTAAAATTCTTTTGTGCAAATTGATGGCTGCTGACGACTTTATTCAAGTCTCGAAATAGGTGATCCCTTATGTGATTGTTTGAACAAAGTTGGTCATACTTAATGTCTCTGCGAGCCACATGAATCCAAACGTATAGGGAACCGCAGTTAGTTTTTCGTAAGGTACTTCGGAAAATATTCCGTCTATATATTACGTATATTAATTATGGCTGACATTATGTTATACCAAGCTTCTGAAGCTAGATTTGCGTTTTTAGCGCTCTACACAGCGATTTCGAAAGATGCCGATTCGTAAGTTGTTGTGGAGAAAACCAATGTTCTTAAGCCGAAATCGCCAAACTAGCTCCCACTACTTATTAACTGTTGATGGTAGAAAGCCGCATTCGAGAGAACGAGGTGCCACGTGCTGCTCGCGAGCCGCGAGTTGGCAACCCCTAGATTAGAATTTTCGTGATCATTCAGATTGTATGAAGGTGTATAAAATTATAAGTTAGAAGAATCCTGGTTGTAGAGCATTGTTTTTCTTCGATCAGGTAAGAATAAAACATTATTTCTCGGCGAAAATTCCATGCAAATTAAATTTATTTTTACTTATCTTCAGGTTTATCAAGGTAATAATGCAGGGTGTTTTCTGTAATCAATTTCTGATTTATCTGAGTAATCCAGTTTCATTATTTTCACCTGCACATACAGTGTTACCTAATTTCATACATTAACATTGAAACAGAGCTAATAAAACTTTAATTATTGTAAATCAGGGACTGGACATTTTTACAGGCACCATATAGTTTACCATTTCATTCTTTATTTCGTAGCCTTGTAATTCCCATCGTTTATTGGAGGGCTAATGATTATGATTATCATGATTCTCGAGGAAGATAAATTTGGTTTCGAATTAATTTTTACTACCGAATACCCTTCAAGCTTCCAACCTTCATCGGAAAAATTGGAGTCTCACCGGAATCGAACCCGAGACCTTTTTCAGGAAACTAGAAAGTACGCACCAAACTTTCGGTTGCTCCCTGATTAATTCCTCTCGTCTGAAACTCTCCTAGGGAAGCGATGTAGCTCTAAGGGAGTTCTCCAAACCCTAATTACGAATTGTAAAGGTTTCCGAATGATCGACACGTGCATGAAATCGACATTTTCGATCGCCCTAGCGATGAAAACGTTGCGGAGATATTCTTAATGCTTACATCTTTTGCAAGCAAGTTCTACTACGTTCGTCTAGGATGTGCTCTTATCATTATTCTTGCTGTCTGAAGCATGCCGCCTAACCCCATTGATGGGAACGGCGCACAGCTCGGACCATTACTATGTTAATGGTTAACCATTGACTCAGGGCAATCGAACGCGGCGAAATATCTCACTCCATCTTTTCGATTGGATCCCTTTTGGGACAAAAGGCCCCGCTTTCCCTTGTCCGCACGAGGGCGCGTGTCGCACATTCGGGCCGCGTTTGCCCAATTTTTTCCGCATCCAAACATCCTTCCGCAGTTGCGTGACTCACGGGCGGAGAGAGAAAAGTAGGGCAGAACATGAAATCCCGCTGGATCCTCCCGAGGCTCTCGATAGACCAAAAACGGAGATTATCCTCTGTATCAGCCCTATCTGCAAAACGGGTGCGAGCGGATATTTTTCTTATTGTTCGCCAATGGAAAAAATTTCGTTTTTGCCTGCGGCAATAACGATGCGGAGCGTTTTCTTTTGTCTCGCGATATTTCCCTTGTGTCCCGCGCCGCCACCGCCGCCGAGCTCTCGCGCGCGCGTGCCCTCACACGATCTCGCATGCGGTTTTCGCATGTCGCTTGTTCCTCTCTTTGCTTCGCCTCCTTCATGCGGGAAGATTGCTCTCAAGCGAGTCGTAAGGGAGGTCTTTGGAACTCGATAAAAAGGAGGTTACCTCGAGAGGTTTTGTGGATTAAATCACGCGAAATGGGACGAAATCCCGACGCGTTACCAGGAAATGAAAGAAAAGGGTGGAGGAGGGAGAAAAATGAATCGGAGAATTGGAGAGTGGAAATCTAATGACGAGCCGCGTTGTGGAGCGTCTGGGACTGTTTCTATCCCATCTTATACTCTTAAATGAAATCGCCTACAGCTCGGCAGCGTAACGAGGTTAGAGAGGATCGTCGTAGGAGGGGTTCTTTGCACCCTCCCCCTCTTTAACTATTCCCCCATAGCTTCCTAAAAACCCCAACTCTTTAGGGGTGTCTAAGGTCCATAATCCCTTCTCCCTAAGGACCCCCTTGTGACTCCCACCCTTCATCTCTATCCTTCATTTTACCCTTACGAAAGCACACACTCGTACACAAGGCAGGGTACACTCATACACACACACACCCCTGGCAACTGCTGCCGGGGATATATTTGCGCCAATGGGCACGAGGCATGGGGCTCTGCCATTCGAAAAGGAAAAAAAAGTATTCCGGGCAACTCATTTTCCTCTATCCCTCATCTTTTCTCTCTCGCTCTCTCTCCCTTCCCTCTTTTGTATCGAGATAATGAAGTGGCCGTATATGGCGTAATTCGCCCATTAAACGTAAAGCGGCGCTGCAGTCGGAATGCACCTGGCAAATCGGGACGGATTTGCGGAGAGATTTCGTTTTATTTCTCTACTCTCTCTCGCTGTGGGGAAATGAGGAAATGAATAGAAATTGCGGAGGACTTCAAAGAAAACCGCGCGGATTATTGACATATTTTTCAATGTCGCTCGAAAAAAAGGACGGATCCATTTGGGTCGAAAAAAGGAACAAAATTTACATAAAAACGGAAAGGAAATCCCGGGTTCCTCTCTCTCGACCGGGAAAAAAATGTTGTATGTTTTTCAGGGGTTTCCATTTTTGCTACATTTTTTTGCAATCGGTATTGTTTTCCGGGCCACGTAGTCGGGACTCATTGAAACGGTCGGACATGGATTCAAACGGGGAGATAAATTTTAATGGACTAAAAACACACATTTGGTACGTGCTCCCAGTGCTATGGCCCATGGGAATGAGAGAGAAAATCCTTTTCGGGCATGCGAATCGCTATCTTGTTCCCTTTTTTTATTAAAGGCTTTCCTTCCGATCGACCGCGGCGTCGGATGTATAGGGCGAATTGGGATGGGCGGAAATGATGATGATAAAAAAGAGAAGAGTCAGCGAGATAAAAAAAATGCCCTCCGAATGCTGAACAGGTTGGCGGGATCTTTCCTCGTAGGTGCGAGGCGTAGCGATATTATATTCGGAGCAGAGGGGCTTAAGCGGGGGAGCACTAAGAATTTACGATTAAACTTATTATTCTCATCGGATCTTGTTTTATGGAAGAATCGGGGTGAAGAGTTGAGATAATACGTGATCCGCTTCTCAGAGTACATCTTTTTCTGGGGAAATCTGTTCGAATTTAGCGCTTTAATACCGCTCTTGATGGCATCGGGTGTTTTTGAGGCTGCATTAAGCGTGGATGCAGATGCGTTCTGCATTTATTGGATGTAATTCAGTAGCGCTGGGATCTCTTATGTACTTAAATTCGTAGATTCGACTTTCGGTAATCAGTAGGAGAAAATGAGACGAATAGATATCAAGATACTCAGAAAAAAACCGCCAAAGACTTCTGCATTATTTCCTTGACTCTAAGTCAATCATTAACTTCGTAGCTATGGTTAAATCTAGTCTAAGGTTAATCAGAGAACAGACCTCATGCCTTTAAATGAATTTATTCCTCGGAATAGGTTTATACCGATAATTACTTTATTTTCTTAGCACTGACTGTCTGAGTAAATTATTTCAAGATAATCACTCATTATTTAAAAACTCACTCAAATACTTCACTCACTGTGAATGTTAGTAGCTACAAACCAGTGACTATTAAATATGAATTTTAAAAGTGTCACTCACTTGCTAACGATGAAATATTATATGGATTATTATGATTTCAGAATGTTCTAAGAATAAAAAGACATAATTTTATGATGTTTTCATCAGCGCTTTATTCTTCTATTTGTTTAATCGATAGTAGTTGTTGTAGTTAGTTGTATGAACCTAAATAGTTTGAGCTGGAAGTGAAAGGGCTCATTTTTTATTTTAGGAATGTTGCACTGCGGATAACTAGAATTTACTCAATTTTATTTGCGCTGTACATTTGCGTAGATGTCATTTGTGGATGAATTTCTTCTTCTGGAATTCAGGGAGTTACGTTGATAAAAAACACGGTCGTATCATTATTACTCGTTCGATCATTTTACTAGTAATTTTAAATACCGAATTAAATATCATTCTCAAAATGAATAATTTACATCTTCTAACGCTGATAGATTCTTTCCTGAAAGATAGATGCATTCAGGCAAGGATGCGATCATGGAAAGGTCGCTCTGCGTTGACAAAATCTTTCTTTGCGTTCTTCCTGCTTATCTGGTCGGATAATCACATTCTACGAACTCTGCTTGTAATAACTTCTTCCTTTATGAGGCTTTGTTACATTGCCCTGCTCTGTAGGACATAAATAAATTGGTATTCTATACGTGTCACGGGTGGCGCATCCTAATCCGAAAGCACGGGAATGAAATTCCTCGCTTACGAACTTCGTAATGAAAATTCTGTCTCACAATCCGAGCTAATTTATTCGTTTCCGGTAGGATTGCGTGACGCACATTAAGAACGGGATCATTTCGTTCCCTTAGTGGCATTTATCACATTTCCATTCAGCATGTTTAGGTGTAGCTTTTGTGCAACAGCGTATTATGTGGACTTTTTTGGGCATAAGTACTCTATTTGCACTTCACTCCTCTCTTCCCTTTTCAAAATTCCATCACTTCATTCCGCGGTTAATCTTGAGCGTAAACTTCCATGAATTTTGGTTGTTTACGCTTAAATTTTGTTTTGAAAGGGAGTCAGGCCTATGAAGTATTCAGTACAGGTTCTCGCGTTTTAAGAAGGCGATCCACTGAATGGCCAAGTAACGATTGTAATTGAAAATGGGATGGGGCTGGTGGAGATTCATCTGGGGCCGGAACTCCTCGTTACTATCTGTCAAGATTAATTAGGCTGGCATCAATTACGTCATGCTTAATGCTTTCGCTCGATATATTTTCTGTTTTTTTTCTTTTTAATTTTCGCTTACCCTCTTCCACGCTCTTTTGTAATTGATCATTTCTCAAGTAAAATGAAATTAATGATATTATTAGGCATTCATTGGGTAATTAATCGTTTTTCGTCATTGATTTCGGTTGTTTTCCTTGCTGCTAATTGCTTTAATTAATCGATGAAAGGGATTTCCCTTTTTTACCGTTATGGGGAATGAAAGACCTGCAACCAAAACTCGGTTGCAGCTTCACATCCTCGAAATGTTTTGTAGGTGTAACTCACATTTATTATTCATCACCCTCTTCAAATTTTTGTATGTGAAGGATGGGAATACTATTCGTTTAGCATGAGTCTAAAGTTTTCGAATTCTTGAGGTTTGTAAAGCTTTTTGTAACTGTAACGTTTCTTTTTTTATGATATACTCGTACTTTTTAAGAAATCTTCTCAGTTTCCATTGGCCCTCCCAGGGGACATATCATAGCATTCACCGATGATGACATATTTTTCCGAAAAAGAAAGATATTCGGTTTACATAAAACTTCTTGAACTTACTAAAACTACACTTAATGAGATGAATTGGAAGGAGCAGTAAAACAAGCCTATATTTCATTGAAAAGAAATAAAAATTACATGTAGTGCTGTAGTTATAAGCGGGCAATATAAATATCGATGTTGAAATTGGAGTACTCTAAACATCGACCAGTAGTAGATTGAAAAGATTGTTTCGTCATATCACCCTTATACCGTGGATTTACCCCGCTGGTATATTTACTGAAGATACCTTAAATTTATAAGCTATCTCCGCTGTGTTAGGGCAAGGGAGCCCGAACCAATGTTCATAACACTCGTAGCACATAAGATGAATTATGATTTTCATCCCGTTTCTTGTCTATAAAATGCTCTCGCTCTACACTAGATCAGGTTTAATTCGGTGGTTTTGTACTACATTGAACATTTTCGCATTAACTTTTATCAAACCACGAATTATACGCTTGGAAAATATACATGAATATTAAGTGCAAACATGAGCAAAAACTTGCACAGTTGTGCAGGTTTACATAAGATAAAGGATACCAGAATTAAACGAGGAAAGGAGTTCGGTACCGGTGTTGAAATCCTGTAACAACAGCGTGCCCGATCCCTACTCCCTCTCTCCTTGTTGGGCTTTCCCACGCTTCCTGCCTTCGGAGCCTATTATTTACATGATCGTACCTTTAATTTTTGATTTCACCATAATCTCAATGATATTTCTAATCTGCGAAAGCGGACTCATTCTTTATTTATTTCGGGATTTATGAAATATTATTAGAAAACTTTTCTAGTTGGAGCGATGAATTTTCCGCTACTCTGCTACTGACTGAATCCATGTCTCTCTCAAGGTGTCGGAATCATATTTCTAATCCTGGAAACGCCTCCATAGAATACGCAATTTTTTTTTGTTAATCAAAACCCTCGCGCGTGCTTCCCACCCGTCGGAAAGAGACCTCCGTATCAGTCCCTCAAATATTTAGAGGTTCGTTCCGTGGAAATCCCCGATTAAGCGACCGATCCGTTTGCATATAACATTTCGCGTCCATACCTTTTCCGTGTTTGCTCGCCCCTAATTGGGCCGGAGCGACCCTACATTAGCGACGAGCGATCGCACACTTTGGGGCATCGCTGGCGGCCCGTACCCTTTTTTGCTCGCTCGGATGTGGGTCGTCAATCATCACCATTCATCCGCCCTCTCCTTCATAGTCGGCCAAAGAGTCCTTTCGTCAAAAAAGTGTCAGCTCGGATTGGTCGGGTGTAACGGGAATCAAATGGCGCGGAAACACCGCGATTTATTCATTTCGGGATCGGGCGAGCGTGATTTATGCGCTAATCAATCAAAAGAGCTCTCTTTTTGGGAAAATGCGGAGATAAGCGCATCGCGGCGTGACTTTTGATTTTTATCGCGGGTGCTTTTTGCGCGCTGGAAGCGATTGAAACGTTCTTCTGGGGCTTTATTTGCTCGCGAAATTTCCGTCCCGGCGCGCGAGGGTTGTTCTCGCCGTTTTTTCATCTATATGTATAGATTGATTGCGCTTTCAGATGCGTCGCCTATATCGCGCGGTATGGAGCGATACTTCCATTTCCCGTAGCACTTTGTTTGGAAGATGCGCGACGAAATGAAATTTCATTCGTTGATGAATGTCACGAATTGAGTTTTGCCGTCGTTGCGGCTTGAATTATGTGTTTGTGCGGAGCGATTTCGGCCGAGATATCTTTCCGATACGAATGAATTTCTGAAATGCACTTTTTTCTGCGTTTTTTTCGGATTGCCTTTGGAGAATATTTAAGGTTCATTATTTTTGTAAATGGTTTTGTAGTCTTTCGACATTTCTATCACTTCGCATTTAAACATGATGAATTGATTATACATCTTATGTTTTCATACGTTCATTTCCATCGACCCCGCAGGGATTATAAAAAAGTTCAATTTCACCTACGATGGCTTTTTCCGACGAAATTGGATGTGCTGTATATATGACGATGATTGTACATTTTGTGTACATTTTTGGTCACTTGTGAGTATATTGAGCATTAAATGTATGTTCAGATTAATATTTTTGATTTGCAGAAACTATAGCCTTTTTTCTAAACATTTCCACGTGTGTTTCATTACATTTAGTACATATACATACAGATCATTATGTGCACCCTAGAGAAGCTTTTCCGTTATCGGTCTCAGTAGTAAATTTTTATCCCTTTTATCAGTTTAATAACTCCGAATTTATAGATATCTTAATGAAGCGGGATTCCAGTTTTGACGTAAATCGATGAAGCGTACTATTTCATCGCCTCAGTGATTAGCGAAGAAATGAAATCTCGAAAAGATAGTTTATCATTTTGTATTTATCATCTGATATTTTCTTCCAGATTGTATGCGCTAAGCTCTGATTCCTTTTCGCCGTTCCGCCCCTTTTTGCTTACAACCCGATTCAACCTTCGTATCATTTTTCTCTCGCAAAATACAGAAGTCTGTTTCAAAAGAGTTGGAGTCCGCCTTCAATTGTCAAATCCTCGAAACCGAATCATTTATCATACGAACAGCGCCGGCGTTCTGACGTCTGCTCACCTTTGAATGTACGGAAGACTAAACAATTCTCCGAAGCGCGTTCTTTAAATCGTATTTCATTATTAATTGCTTCGGAATCAATTCCTTCCCAGCCAGGTGGTGGTTATATACAGAAGGAAAAAGATAAAATGCACCTTTAAAAGAGACGACTTCAATCTGTTTCTGTCGCATCTGGACCAGAAAGACCCTAGAGGATTACACCGAGTACGTTAATGTGATTGCTTATCTTCGGAAATAGGTCATTCTTATTTTCCGGTTGGTGGGGGCTCTGTCGCAATCGCATCTCTACACCATTGCGGTCGGAAAAATAGTTCGAATTCATCCGCAACCTCTTGTCGTTGGTTGAAGAGAAACAATAATTCGGCGGAGGTCGGAGGTCTGGGAATAAGGCGAAAAAGGAGGGGAAAGAATCTCGGCGGACGTCCGCATATGCTGGCGAAATCTCCCGTTATGATTACTCTCCGGTAGAATGAGTCGATTTCGAGGTCTTCTACGTACGAACCACCGTTTCTGAATTCTCGCACCAATTTCAACGAAAGGGATTTTGACGCGAAGCGCCGTCTTCTTAGAATATTCCTTTCTATCTTCGAAATTGCGAAAATAATGCAAAAAAAAAGGTGAGATTTTCTTCGGAGATGAGAAAACGTACCCGTAGAGAATGGTTGGATTGTGAAAGTCTTCATTTTTATCCTCCGTGAAAGCTTTGAATTACTACAGGAAGTAATTCATAGTCTGAAAGTTTTTCTTTTCGGCGGTTGAATTTATGTATTCTGATCTGGAGTTATTTTCCCCTTTAAATACCTTCGTTCGTGTTATACAGCTTACTTTTGAATTTGATCTCGTTGGGAATTATAAGTAATTACTCCTGTTTTAGATACCAGCTCTAATTAGAATTTAATAAAATTGGAAATATACTCAATTTTATCAATTCTTATATCTGCATGTGACTTGATGATTTTCCACATTTCTTTATCAAAGTATGACATATTTCAAACGGAATGGAAACATTGAGATATTTACTTCTTCCATCATTTAATTATTTTCTTTTATTATCATATTCTGCTGTTTCCATTTTAAAGTACACATTTATGGTTCCTACTTTTTATAATAACTGACCCTTCGTGACTCCACGGAACCCAATTAGATAGAAAACATTCGTGCACTATGGGGCATTCTGCTCAGAAATAATGAAAGTAATTACAATAAGTTTTCAGTTCAGTAAATCCGGTAATCGAGGAAAAATCGGTTGTACTTCAACTTCTACGCGGAGAAAAATGTGTTTTCCGTGAAGATATACTCCCCTTAAAACTCGCGTTGACCAGTATTTAATTCTTAGATACTCAAAAAATTAGAACCTACTTTCTCATTTGAAATATCTCAAAAGAAATTCTTCTATATTGAGCCAATACTTATATTTACAGATCTTTATGGCATCGCGGAATGCTACTTTGAGAGTAATAGTCTTTCTGATACATTTCTTGGATATGCTCCGGAAACAAAGTTCATCCAACCGCGTCCGTTCTCGGACGAATTCCAGCTAGGAGTCATCGAACGCGAACTAGAATTCGGTACCCTTTGAATCATCGAATATTCAAAAACCCCATCGATCGAACTTTTCTCACCCGCACGCTAGAAACGGAATGGAATGCGCTTCGTCGATCCCGCGAGGATGAAACAAAAGAAAGTCTTCGAGCGCATCTCCAATCCGCGAACTCGGGCTGCAAAGAGAAACGAGGGAATGACGACATCGAGGAAGACTTTTCAATCTCGAAAAAGATGACATGGGGATGGAGATTTTTATTCGCCCGTGTACATGTATGGTATCCGATGCCTTCCTCCCGGGACGTAATCATTTTTGAAATTGTTTGACCCGCGTTCGGCTCAGTGACCGGCAGGAATCTTCCCCACTCCCACGTCTCATTTCGTGAAAAATACAGCCGTCGCCGCAACAGACGCGGTCTTCTCACGCATTCGTTGACACGCACGCTCGCTTGCCGATGAGATTAATCCGTTGACGGGTTTGGGAGGAGTTTTGGCGTCGGGGTCTTGACTAGAGAGACGATCAAAGGGCTGGAACTGATGGAGGATGAGTAAGGGAGAGAGACGAGCAGAAGCCTGAAGAGATTACTTGTTCGAAATCGGACGGTGCCCCGCGTCTGATGACGTGTTTCAACAGGAGATGGGGGACATTACCCTTTTGAAACAGTTGCAATTCGCTCGGGCTCGCCTTAAGCAGGAGGTGAATTAATTTTTACCCCGTGTCATCCTGCGGAGGATGGTTGTTCGAGCTGTATTGCCTCTTCAGTAATCGTGCCTTCTGATTAAGGAAATGTTACACTGTTTTCACTTGCGCTCCATGGTTATTACTTTCTCGAGTAGCTGAAGAAGAGTTAAATGATAGATAAAAGAAGAATGAAATAATAGAAAAAATACTGGAAATAATTTTTTTATAAAAATTAAATTTCAATTTTTTTATTTTCTTTAAAATCGTAAAATTTTAATGGGGAGAGTTATTTGCACTGAAATTTAGAATAACATTCAGTCGAACTCACTCCAATTTAGTTTATATCACTATTGTTTCATAAGTTATATCATACATTAATATATGTATAATATACATTAATATGAAATGAGGATTTCATAATAAACCAAATAGTAGCTTCCGAAAAATCAACTGTAGCAAAGATAATCAATTTAGTTGTGTTCATTCCCGAGTAAAGTTTATTTAATCATACCTTCAGAAATTATTGTATATTGCAGTTAAATAATATAATGTAACTTCATAATATTTTATCATCTGAACATCATCCGAAGAATCAAGCGGCGAAAATCAATTAACTGGAGCGGCATTAACCATACAAAGGGAGCGATAATTGAGTTCTGTTCATTTCTAAATAAAAAGTTTCTACTCCTAAAATAACCGTTAATCCTGAAACAAAGGAAAATCATTATGATCTGGGTTATTTACGAATAGTAGCTGAAAATTTCTTAAAAGTGTCCACTTGTTGATGATTAGAGAACGGTAGTTATGATGAGATGCCTTAAATTATAATCGTACGATCTTTAAAAATAGTGTGTGAAATATCAGGAGGTTTTTGTACTTGCATGTAAAATCCATTCCCTATGTAATCATTTTCACTTTTATAACACATTTCGCAGTCATTTCTTTCGGGAAATTTTCGGTAATGGATGATTACAATTACCATCCGAGCAAAAATCCGATACTTGAGAAATATCATCTTCTAATCTGCTTAGGAAATTCAGTATGCGGGAAAAGAAGGGTGAGGGTATTGAAGAAGGGACACGTCTGGAGCATTTGGATCAGAGGGAGAAGAGAGGGTTAAGGACCTTTCGCTTTGGTTGACGCAGAAATCCAAACCTCATTTTTAAAGGGGTCGAAATTGGAATGATTTAGGAATGAAAGGAGTTAAGAGAAACTAGCGAGGGGGATTACTCATCGCCGCTCTGCGGCAGCATTCGACTCCCTGAAACAGAGTGTCATTCTCATTTTTATTTTCCCAATTATCGGTAGTTAGTCGATACATGCTCAGTATGGGTTCGTAGGGCTTCTATGCGATGCAATTTTTCCTTGCGATTTATAGCTTTTTTGTTGCACATGTTGACGTGGATTTGTGGGAATATGCTAATTATCTTCGTGGCCATGGTATTCGCCTATGTGTTTTGTTTTTCGTTTTTTTTACAATAAGTTTATCTGATCCCCTCCTTTGATGTTATCTTAACTCTATGCACTTGTAATCAATGTATCAGTTAACGGTGATGAACATATTGTAATAGTTTTCATTTGTTCTATATTTATAAAACAAGTAGCTTAGACATTTTCTCCTTACCACCAATGCTTAACTTATATATAACGTTGCCTTCATATCGTAATACAGTGCTATATGTTATCTTTTGCTGTAGTTCTTTGTTATTTTAATTGTGTGAAAATTTTTCATCAGTAATTCATACTCTTTTCTCAGTTTCTTTCATTGATGTGTACCTTACATTGTATTAATGGAATGTTTTTCTTTTACAGGTAAGTGTTCTTCATATTCTACCAATTCTTGGAAGGAGTCGGCTATAACTTTACATTTAGAATGTAAATTAAATGGAAAGGTCGATGAACTTTTCTCCTGATATGGTAGAACCAAAGGCGATGAAGCTGCTGGCTCGAGGCCAAGTGGTAAGGATGGAAATGTTTTCTTTCTTGTCTCCTTCGAATGAAATAATCGAAACGCATCTTCGCAACGAGGCGTGATCTTTACCAAATGTACCATATTAGATATCGTCAGCTAAACTCAAGAACAAAGTTATGGCCTGCAAACCTTCCTCAATTTGTTGATGATGGTTTTGAGGTTCTTTTTAAAATTCTCGAGGAAGATTTTTATTGCTATATAGCGACGCAAGTTTAGTTTTTATCGGGGACATCGTAATATTGTTATCTTTCGGAATCATATTTTGTTACGTTTTTAACGTAGCAATAAAATTTTTCTGCGAAACCATCCAACAACTTCCGTGGAGACTAAACTTTAGGAAAAGTTCCCAGTTGAAGCTAAGATTACATACCGATTTCTTTTGACCGAAAATGTTTATCTATAATGTACGATAGTACTCGTAGATAAGACGAATGATTGCGTATTGTATTCTTAACATGGTAAAGGATGCTCGACCATTGCTAGAAACAAGCTCTCTCTCTCTCTCTCTGGCGTTCGTATAAATATATTTCTTCGGACACCTTTGATGATAATGGGTAGTTAAAGAGATTGTCTTTATTGAAAGATTTTTCGGCTGCATTTCCTCTAATGCATAAAAAGCGAGTGGAGAGCAGAGATCGGTGGTTCGTTAGAGTGTTGGCAGCATGTCAAACCCTCTAGATTTACCGCCTTGGCAGCTTGTCACCCACAACAGGATGTTGGCAGGTCTTTTGTAAATATGGCCCCACGAAGCTGGTGTAAACTCGGAGGTTTTTCTCGTTCCGAGGATTGTAAGGCGCGTATTACATCGATCACATGTAAACTCCCCATTTGTTTCGAAGGTACGTGCGGGAAGAAAAAACAAAGGACTTCCAAAGAGCCTCATTCAAAGGAAATCGTCCGTGAAATTCCCTTTGTTAGAGTCACGAGCCGTTTTTCTTATCCGAGAGTAAAGGAAAATCCGTCTAAGATTCACAAGATCGGTGTATTTGTGCGAACAGTATGAGCGCCGTATTCCATTCCTTTGCATCAGCGCCTTAACGAGAAGTTTCTAAAGTTGTCGTTTATAAGATGAGAAAAAACCAAACTCAAATCGGTTCGGATAACCCGGACGTCGTTATCTATTTAAATCATAAGAACTCTCTCTCGATAGCGGTAGTCATAACTCGGTCGGTTTGAGCATCAAAAGATTGAAAGAGAGAAGGGGAAAAAACTCGAAAGGAAACAGATACGGAACACGAAATCGTCCGATCAAACTTATGGAACCGTTTAGCGTTTCGCGTTTCTTCTCTCGTTTATTTTATTCGTTTTTTTAATGCTTCCGCCGCTCTCCCTTGAAAAATTTCTCCAGATATCTCGTTCTTTTTTACTCCCCGACCGAACAAATTGTGTGTTTTTCTGAAGGAACCGCTTACGAATCGAAATCTCTCGCTCTTTTTATTTCTTCCCGTTCGTGTACTTTTTATTGCCCCCCTATATCATCCCTTTATGTAATGTTTTGATTTTTATGTGAGAAAACTTGTACGCCGGAGATTGCTTTCACAGTGCAGCGGGAGGGAGGAGGGGTTTGTTGGCTCGTGGGAATGGGTCGGAGGAGGAGGAGGGAGGTGTTACTACCGGAGATGGCGAGGGGAGTTAAAGGTGGAGAGTTGAAGTGTGGAGGATATACCTAAGGTAGTTTCACGGAGGAAAATAGGGTGCTTAAAGGAAGGAAAACAACATTCAATTGTGCTCGCTTTTTATATCGACTCTCGGAGACAAATTACCTTACACGAATCATCCATATTTTAGGGCAGTAGAAATTAAAAGTACTAAAAGCTGCATCCAATTTAACTGATCATGTGTCATCTGGAATCCGTAGTAGTTGGCGTGTTCTATGGGCTCTGAAGTGAATCAAAGCGTAGTTCTTACAGGCGTAAAATGCTAATTTTTGCTCTTCAATCTGCCCCTGCAACCATCTAAATCATCAGCAAGGATTTTTTAAGTTAATAAATTTATAATTAATATTGCGAAATATTATCATAATAAATGTCTCAATATAAGATTCATAAGGTCATTATTAAGGCCAGATTGAGACTTAAAAGTCTCTCCTTCTACCTAACCTGTCGTCATAAATAAAAACAAATAAATTTGTGAATAGAAATAGAGAAGAAACTTAAAATGGATTTTTGGATGTGAAAAACCTAAGTAATATCTTAGGAAAAAATATCCATAGCAGGAAAACACCCGCAAAGAAGGTGGTGTGAAAAACCTGCTTATAACATTGCGGTAGATTATGCTGAAGTTCATTGCTGTTAAATGATTGTGGTAAATACAGTACGACGAGGTAATCGAATTACTCCAATTCCGCTGCATCATGACAGTCGAAGTAATGTATCATAAAGTAGCGCTCTAGAAAGTGGTCACCCGTGAGTTGGATTACATGAGGTTCACATTTCATGAGGTTCAAGAATTAGTGAAAAGAGAGTCACCATCACGTTAATTATAAACCCAGAATTTTTCTTATTACTAACAGAGAAATTTAATAGTATGGAACTCGATGCAAAAGCACTCGTGAATGTTTTGAGGTAGTATATTATTAGGCGTAATTCTCGATCATATTCGCTATTACGATGTGAACAGCGGTTATTAACGATGAGGAAGCCGACCGAAAGGTAGAGGGGGCAGCGCTTAACCTCTGTAGCTCGTTATCCATACGAAGTTTCCTTTCCTTTTTTGTATGGAAGGTGGGCGATTCTCTTCCCCTGTTGTTTTGTGGTTTGTGGAGACCTCTAATTACGGGAATCATTTTACGAAATGTCTCACCTTTCCCTAGACATTAGAGAGGTTTTATATCAATTTATAGTTATTTTTGTTGCAGCAGCGGCAGTCATTAAAGCTATTATCGTTAATATAAGCTAGATGTTTACTATTCTTAGCTCTTTTCGAAAATTCAGCGAAGTTCCTTTTGTTACGGGGTTAGTCATCCTTTTTGTGGTTCATCGAAGAGGAATTCCTGGTCGGTAACAGAGCTCCTGGAGACAAAAATATTAAGGAGCACCCTCTTGAAAGGCTGGTGTCTTTAACTGTCTTCACTTCTTAGACTCCTTTGCGTGGACGTACGGAAGGGTAACAAAAGAGATTTGAGGCAGACTGAGAAATTGGGGGAGTGATTTGGCGAGAGAAAGACGTCTAGAGAGAGTGGCGTAAATAGAAGAATTGCGATAAGGAGTGAGATGTTTGTGGAAATGGAGGAAGTGAAATACGAGTGGGGAAGGAACATGAAAGAGGTTGGATAAGTGGGTGAAGGTGAGAAAGAGGAGAGAATTTCAGAAGGGAAGGTGATAAAGAGCGGAAGAAGGGGTTGATGGAGGAGAGGCGGCAGATGGAAAGGATAGAACAAAGGAAAAGGGAAGATTAAAGGAGAAGTGAAAGAGAAAGGGGTCTGGAGAAAGAGGGAAAACAGGGTTTTCAGTTAAACGGATTTATTTTCGCGAACTCTAATGTTCCGTTTTACTTTCGTACGCTAAGCACTCGATATATTTGT
Source organism: Ladona fulva (assembly GCA_000376725.2). NCBI lineage: Eukaryota > Metazoa > Arthropoda > Insecta > Odonata > Libellulidae > Ladona > Ladona fulva. The sequence goes on from KZ308507.1 coordinate 419,277, forward strand.
ACGGTTTTATGGGCGGTTTCAAGGGATGTTACGACTATAATTACCCATTAGAAATTCGTGAAAAATGTCCTAAAGAACTTATTTTTTGTCAAGTTAATGTACTGATGTTACGCCATAACGTTTTACTATGGAATATTTTTATTTAAGCTCCCCACAAAATAGCCACATGTCAAGTGCCAAGGGATGACCGCTCCGTACAAAAAAATATGACATCCACATTAAGTATAGGAAAAGTTACCTTACTGTGATGGCAAGAAACCGGGACTTATCGTACTTTAAGGCAGGTTAAACAGGGAAGTCCTTAAAATTTTGTCTCAATTAATTTCTTGTGCATCTAAGACCCTCTTAAGAATGTAGTTATAATTAATGTAATGTAATGAATATTCTCTAGCGAGATATGGTGGAATTCCATTACAAATGAAATAATAACAATAACTTGTACTTTCCACAAATATATTTTGGTTAGCAACCAATGGTTTCGAACTTTCAGTTCATCTTCAGGCTTATTAATGAAAACTGCTGCTCAAATGATCTTTATAAATGAAATATTGGTATTTTGAGTATATATTTTTTCTCCAAGTTTTTCCGTCGGACCAGGACAACAGAGAAATTGACCAGGATCATGCGTTATAATCGGGATTGGATAGGTGTAGTGCCGTGCCTACGAGTGAGGTGGCGAGGAAACCACCTCAGGCTAAAAATTAATACGTATGTTGAATATGTATGTATTAGACATTCAAGGCCTCACTTTTTTGGCGTTTCATTTAAAAAAGAACTAATCCACCTAGGATACGCTTTGTACCGAATGTTTTATTTTCTAAAGTTGACGACTACCGCTTTGTTTTGTAATGGTTCCGACTGAATACGAATGAAATCACTTGAGGGTTAGAAAAGCGGCGGATGAAATCTCACTTCCGGAAGTGTAATATCTCACCACGCCCATGTATGAGCAATACCTATGACAATGACGCACAGATTCTCGCATTCTTCGTCATTAGTAAACTGTATGAATATCTCATAAAATAATCATATGACGTACAGAAGGAATAAACATCTATAAAATTCTATAACCCCTCCAAATAAATATATTTTAAATGCTGTATGTTAGCAATATTCACAAAGATCCACAGGAGTGCGAGTGAGTGATGAAGTTAACTATTTATGAGAAGGAAATTGATTGATAGGAAGAAAATTGAGGAATTGATTTCTGATTGATTGATTGATCATCGTGCTTTATCGTCGGAGAGATTATAACAAAAAAGGGCCTCTTCTTCCATGGAGCCCATGCGGAGAAAGGAATAATGGTTGGAAACGATGGGCAGACGGATGACTTTATCACGGAGAAAGCGGCGGCGCGTAGCCCCTTTTTCGCCTTAAATATTCGGACGAAATATACCTCGTGTATGAAATCTTAGATGGATTCGCTGATAAAGGAGAGGAAGATTGAGAAAGATTAGGAGAAAGAAAAGACGGAGACTTGCTCAAAGAGGAGAGGGTGAAGGACTGGAGGGGGCGTTGTTATTCCGGTACCTTTTATGTTACGGGGGAACATAAACGCTATTTATCGTCCGCATTTTTTTCCTCTTCCTTACTCTTTTCGTGTTTTTTTACGATCCTCGTCGGCGAGATGTATTTCGGTCCTTGAGCAGGGAATGGGTGTTATTGGAAAGGGGACAGGTAAGCCCAACCGCCTCCCTCCCAAATACGTTCCTCTCTTTGACCCGCCCCGGCCTCCCGCTGGGCACCCATTACGCAGCATCCACACCTTTGGCTCGCTGGTTCGCTTCTCCCCATCTGCCTTCTAAATAGATTTCTCCTTGCGCGCGCCTCATGTACCGTCACCTTTTTTTTCCTCCTCGGTCCTGTGAGAATATCGCATCGGGAGAAGGGAGGCAAAAGTGTGTATTTTTCGCACGAATGGTTCGTCCCGTCTAGCAGGTGACAACGGACGACTCAATAAACTCGTTTTCCGGACGTTTCTCGGAATTTTTTTCCTCTTCGCCCTCGGCGGTTCCGTTGGTCGAAGCGGGTTTTCTGCTGTTAAGCCGGCGGAAACTTCGATCGAGATCTCTAGTTTCGTTCTCCTCCCGGGATGTGTTCCGATCTGGAAAAATCTTAGGAGCTAATGTACATTAAATTAGGTGGAACGGGACGGTGGTGGAAAGTCGCTCGAATAAACCCATTTTTGGGAAGGGTGTTAACGTTATATGGTCGGATCGGACGTCGTGTGGTTACCCAAGGTTACGAGTTTGTGGACCACCTAACAAGTGTTCCGAATAAGGCGCTCATGAAACGTACTTTTTATTCTTTGCCCTCTCCAAATATTTGTTTAGTAGCTTGTTATAGCCCAACATGGATGGTATCTTCATCTATTCCCCTATTTCTCCGTTTAGTTATGTCTATTATCTTACCATTTACTTTTCCACATTACCTCAGCTTCTTTTACGCAGACTCGATGATGACGTTCCACGTTTTTTTACGCATCCCATTTTTGGTACTTAGTGACTAAACGTTCGGCCGTAAACGTCATTTCTCGGTTTTATTGTTTCCCAAATTTATCTCGATTCAGCAATTGAATCGGTGTACTGTTACATCCTGTTGCTTTTATAGGACGATCACGTTAAACGATGTACCCAGAGACGGTTCTGGGTTCATTCGTTATTGCGCCTGAGCAAAAATTGATTTTTCTTCGAATGAAACGCTTAAAAACGTACTTCAATCTCTCGCTTCGATTCGTGGCGATATGAAACAGCCTTCTGCTAGAAGAAGTATCTTTTTTGTTCAGAATACCGGCTTCGAACCCGGTCAAGGACGTTCCAAGTTTTCCTCCACACTTCGCTCCTACCCCTTGCGGGGATGCAGATTTCCATTCGATCCTTTTTTGCGGCATTCGTCGCATTTCTTCGTCTCTTTGTCGTCCGTCCCTGTTACTGTTTTTCGTCGCCTTTTCCCCATTCCCCTTCGCTTTTACCCGCCCTTTCGCTGGTTAGGGCATGCGAGCTCGTCACGTGAGGAATCTCGACTGCTGCTAGCTCTTCCTTTTTTGGTCCCTTTCCTTTTTTTACCCGTCGGAATGAATTGTTTTGAAAACGTGCATGCCAATTAACTTCGCTGCCCCCCGGTTATTGAAGCGGCTTCTCCTCTTTTATTTTATCGTAGGGGACGTTTTTAAAGGGAAGTGGCGTCGGTGATCGTCATTGCGCAAGCGGCCATATTGCTCCGATTGGATTTTGCTCAGAAACCATTAATGTTTGATCCATTTGTTGCGAGGTTTCGGATGGCTTAGTCCATCCAACGGGGGATTTCAACGCGTGTTATTGTGCGATAACTGACACCCTTTTTGGTCCAGACGAAATTATTTTCGCGCATGAGTAGGCTTTCACTTAGTTTGAATCGATTTCATGCGGAGTTAAAACGTTGGGGAACGCGCCTCCCCCCTTGAAGGATCTTTCCCGTAAGGCATTAAAGCTGCGCTTTCATCACCGGAATATCGTCCGTCGATGGTAGCTAGTGATTTGAATACGTCTCGGGGCTGGAAAATTTCCTTTCTTGTATATACTTCGCATTTGTACGGTTTCGGGTCTCTGATGCTAAAGCATGGTCCAAACACTGCTTAATCACTTGCTCGTAACATCCGGCCAAAGAGGAAAAAAAAATTTTTACGTGGCAAAGGATCTCAAAATTTGGAGATGTCAATTTGTGAAGTTTCAATGGCGTGGAATCTCGGCGTAAATACCAATAAAAATGTATGGTGGGCGGGTTTCCATGAATTTCAAAATTATTTACCACTGGGAGTGGTTAAAAATCCATTAGCGTCTTGGTAACTTTTGATGTTCATTGAGTCTCGAGTAAATGGCGAGACGTGTTTGCATTGATTTGTTTCCTTTAAGGTGTTTTTCCTTTGCATTCATTACGCACGCACCAATTGAATGTCGGTAATTAGTTGCTTTAAGTGCAATTATCTATTCAGCAGGTGTATCCTTTGGCACTGTATTCTTCCGTTTTTGACCACTAATGAAATAAATGAGAAATTTAAAAGTCAAAAAATATTCTAATGATACCTGAGATGCCGGAGTTTTGAGTAATCTATCACATTTGAGAATTTGAACGTTATTGAAAGATTTAGATCTTCTGTGGAAACCTATTTTTTCCCATAAATCCTAATCGCAGATCTTACCTAGGTACGCGACCTTGCGAAGTTTAAAAATTGGCTTTGATACACCGAATTCTCTCTCGTCTCTGCACCCTACGCCCGCTTGTCTCGCTTCGGATGGAATTCTAAGATTATTTTTCTTAGAAATTTCCGGATTTATTTACTCTATCCTCAAAAGCCTATCCTCGTATTTCAGAAAAGGACCCACCCTCAAAAAGCCCAGGCCTACACGAAAGTGGTTGGGCGACCCGAATTTGAGTCGCAAACAAGAGAGAGACCTTTAAAATAGTGGTCCTAGTCAAGGACGCGAAGAACCAACACATATCCGAGGCAAATAGCCCCATCACATTGGTCCTCTATTTATTATTCTAAGAGATGGTGGAAGGACCTGGTCATAGGACTGTAAAATAGAGGGGCAACTTACTTACGAAAAAGGAGGGTTATGTCGTACAAGACCGTTGAAACGGAGTACGTATTGTCCTTAAAGTATATGTTTTTTAAAGCTGGGAAGTCAGTAGTTCGAAAAATAGCGAGTAGCTGCAATTGAAGCGGCAAATATTTTAATGCAATCATAATATAAAATGATGCTTCGGTAATGTCCATTATAGGAAATTTTCTGACAAGAATGCTTGTCAGAGGTATGTAATGTATGTTGTAGCTATGCGAGGAGCTAAAACATACTGACTAATTCGCTAGCCTCGTGTTTTCAATAAAGTAGCGTTTGTTATAAAAGTATTATGTATTCAACACGGTGGTTAGCATGCACGATGATCTCTCATATGTGAGATAATAAGCGTCCGGTCAATTTTGTGGAAATCCCTTGCTGTGCATAAAATAGATAATTTGTCCACCATAGTCACTGTAATAGTCATTAATCTACATCTAAAAGGGTTAGTGTGTCCCAAAAATCCCCACTTGAGGTTGTTTTCTTCACCCTTCGCTTTGTACTAACGGTACTTCTGCCCAGGTCATTCTCTCGTCCCAGCATCCTTCCTCATTATATTATACCTTTCCGTTATCAATTGCTTTTTAAAAGGGGAAGAGAAGCGGTGGAATATTAAGTACTTCATTACTTTCCTTAATGTTCGGCTTCCAAATAGAAATTAGAGCACATTTTTGTAGTAGTTTAATGTTTTCGTACAACCGTAGTTTTACGCACCGCACTGTTGGTTTTAGAAATCATGTGGACTGGATTTTTCACGGAGATATTGGATCGCTTTCATTGGCGAGCTTTTCTATAACCACCTTATGAATTTTCAATTCATCTTCAGCTTTGATGCTTGAAGTGCTTGATTGGCATCTCCATTGATTAATCCGAGGTTTATTAGTCCGGTGTTTCCACTGATGTACGATTGTAGGAAATATGAATCTCAAGACCTCTTGGATACGGTGTTCATCGTCCTATATTACGTGGAATAAGTTCGCTCATCCACCAAATCTATGACTCACATTTCTCGGATGCACTCGCCTCGAATCGCATAGTTTCCCATTATTGTTCGCAGGCCATTGTTATCGGTACCCTTGGGTAAGTGGGGGGCATTATATTTTTCCAATCCGTCGCACAATGCCTCGCGAACATATTTAATTGCGAGGAGTGTTTTGGATCGCCCTCTCCGGGGATGGAAGGGAAATAAAGAGGGAGGGATATGCGGATAGTTATGCCGAATGAAGAAGAGGAAACTAAGGCCCTCTATGGAAAGAAAGAGTACGAGAGGTTCGCAGGACCAAAGCGCTTCGCATGGCCGAGACCGGATGGATGTACTTGAACTATTGACTTCGTTTAGAATATCAAAAAGAAAGAAATGGAGGTTTGTTTCGCAATCACTTCGTTCAACGCAAGTCTCGAGGTCATTCCGCCAATCACAGTGGAGGAGACATTTCTTCTTGGCACGACTCTTTCTCTTGGCTATGGTCGTGATTTTGTCGTAACGACACCGTTACATTTCCGCTATTTCGAATTCTCCCTCCGCTTGTGTTATTCTTGCCCAAAGGCGCCAGACTGAAGTACAATTATCGGCGAACGGGTTTAATTTATACCTCCCCCCACCCTATCGGACCTTTAGCATAATTTATTGGAATTAATGTCCGAAGAAACGTGAGGAAATTGAAATAGACGGTCAGGGAAGGAATTTTAACGTGCGGCTCGCGCATGAATGTCATCATTTCATGTTTTATGAGACAAAGGAGCTCATATACTGCATAATTAATGGGCAGAAAAAAAGAACATTGCACAAAAATATCGAAAGGTTTGCGCTTAAAACTGAATTTGATAAACATCTACCTCTACATCAATACCCTGCAAGCCACTTTTCGGTACGTGGCAGGGGGTGTAAATACCTAGCGTTCGAGTCACTTCTTTAGTTTATTGCTGTCGCGTATCGTTTGCGTAAATAAGGAGTCGTTAAAACGACACATCCTTGCATCTATTTCTTTTATTTTACGCTCATTGTCGTATCGGCCGAAGTAGCTGGGGTGTCGCATAATACCAATTACGTCTTCCGCAAATATACTTTCTCTGCATTTACCAGGTAGTCGCAGCCAAGCTTCTAATTTCCTTTCTTTCAAGGATTCCCAACCTGCATCTGAGAGCATTTGCTCTTCTTTTCTATCGTAGCACTTTTTAACAAATCGTTTGCACTTTCTCGTGTTATACGTTTCATCCACTGCAGCTCTTCTGATGTCTGTATGAAGTTTATCTCGTGGTCTCGTGCATTTGGCTTCCTTAGCATAAAGTGCCAAACCAATAGAAGTCAATGTAAGCATTTATAGGAACTTATATACCCTCTCGTATATTTACGAACATCAATTCCCTGTAACGTTTCTGTATTTACTTGTGTTAGTGTCGCCCTTCATACATTCCCAGTTTCTCTCGTGTATTCTTTTGGTCCGATGGTTTTTTTGATATCCTTGTCTCATCTGTCTTTGGGTCCCCTCTTAACTCGCTTGATGTCTCTTGGGATCCATTAGGTTATTTCAGACGTCAAGATGATCTTCTCTTCTTGAAATGTGCCCGGCCCACTTCCATTTCGAAAGCGTCTATTTTTTAACGTGTCACAGTCTCCCTGTTTGTTTTCTCGTCCACGAGTTCAGTTTCCCGTCTCCTCGCATAATTTTAGTCACGACTTGTACTTGTGTAAATATCTCCGTTTGGATTCCGTTACATTTTATGGGGTGCTAAAGAATTAACTATTGCTCTCATTAATCTTATTCAGAATGCATCAGAGGCCCTCGATTTGGATTTACTCTAGTAGTAATCGAAGGAAAAGTTTTATTGTGATTGTGAATTATTGTGTGGCTTCAAATATGAACATGTAGAAGTAGCTAGAACATCAACATTTTTTTCATTTTCCATGATGCATTTCTTGTGACTATGGTTTAAATTGTTTCGTTAAACGGTGGAAATTCTAAATAATATTACTGAAATGTGTTTCTTCCTTAGCTATTATTCCCTAAATTTATCTTCTCTTTTTATTTTTCTCTAAGATTAATTCCTAGTTTTTAACTCTTCCGAAGCCTTCAAGCATGTTATACCACTGTATTGAATCACTTATCTTTTTATATGCATCAACAGCTGTATTAAACTACATATACTATATCTGTATTATTTTTCAATTAAGTCTATATTATTTTTCCGTGAAGATTCAACCATAAAAATTAGGCATTTATTCTTTTATGCAGTCGGTTTGAGAGATTTGTATGGGCGGGAAATATCCGCAACAGAAGCCCTCCTCAGTTTCATTAACAGACTCATTTCTCATGGTGTTGTCGATTGTAAAGACCTTTTTCATTCAAGGACAGTCTCCTTAGCGGCGTGAAGTTCAATGCACTTTCTTTATTTCTTTATTGAAAGCGGTAATTTATAATAAGGACTCAATCACAGAAAGCACACATTTTGTATAAGTAAATCTGAAGGCGTAAACCATTATGGTCATTACCTTTCATTATGAAGCTGGATAGCCAAGTAAGCATACGAAGTCGAGCAGTGGCAGCCAACTGCGTTTCTGTTGCAATTTTCTTTCGCAATTTTCAAAATGCACTCCGCGTTAGTCACTTCATTGGAGAATGTCAAAAGGGCAAGCGGCAGTGTCCGCAACCGAGTACTTAATCAATTCCAAAGGCCACACATGGTTATGGACGTAAACTCAGCATTGCGCATGTCATTTCGGTGGTTGGCTTTGGGGAGGCAATGGACAGGCGTAATGTACCTTTCGATTAACATATTGACCCGATTTCTCTAAACCTTGAGCAAACACGAGGATAAGCCGTCGACTGATTCACTACGCTTCCACAGTCATAGCCACATATACGCGATCTTATCACCCACACCCTTTCTTTCGGACCACGCGAACACAAACTTCCGCAAATCCGATCTGGATCCATCATCTCCCTCCCGAACGCGCGCACGCAAAAACGATCACGGAGATATCCATCATTGGAAGAGGGCGCGATGCGTATCGGGCGGATCCCCTTATTCCGAACACGTGACAAAGACTTTCAAAGCGATAAAACATCTTTTGTCGGCGGGCAGGTAAGCATCCTGAAAAAAGAGAAGAGGAGGAAGGGAGGGCCGTCGCATTATCCAATCTACGCAATTAATGTCGAAAGAGGTTCGCCACGGATCTACGACTTACGAGGAAAAACAGATGGGTTCCGAGTGGAGAGAGAAAACGCATGCGATCCAATCTGCTCCTCGAGCGCCGTATGAATGGAAAGGGCTTTTGGAGAGGAAGGTTGGGTGAGGCAAAAAAAGTAGAGGGTCTCGGCGGAGGAGGGTCTCCATTCCCAGTCGCCATCACCCGGACATGCGTTATGGTTCGCATAATATATATAAGAGGAAGAGTGGGAGAGAAAGGAAAGTTGCATCACACAAAAATCCTACCTTCGGGGATCCCTCCTCGCCCGAGCCTTCACCGCTTCAGCTGGCTTTCGTGCCATTGTGCTGCCAGACCACTGTGGCATCCTGGGTTGTTCCAAGGGGTGGAGACGGTAGGGGAGAAAAGGGATCCTTTTTACTTTCCCCGTAAACACTCTTTCCTAGCGACGGACACGGCTCTTTCACGGTGTACGTAAAGTGGGCTGCTGGAGATTGCGTGGCCAGGGGTGGGTTAATACGAGATACGCCAGCGTGGATGTGGTTTTTCGAGTGCAAACCTCTCTTTTATCTCCCTTTTTCCTTCCTCCTCCTCTGGCAACGGTCTCGTGTTCGAAACCATGCATGAGAGGTTTCTTTCGTCCAGGAGGAGGAAAAGGCTGGGGAAGAGTTTCGTGTGTTGAATACTTTGGAAGTGACGTGGAGGATCCTTAAGGTGACGCGCATGAGGATACGTGAAGGCTTATGAAAACCCCCCTCTCTTGCCCGGGCTCCCTTAAAAACCTCTTAACATCCTTCATCGCTGGTACTCTTACCAGAACAGGATGAGCGTGGGATGGGAAAGGTTGCTATAGCTACCTCTCTCTCGTTTTTCTCTTAATATTTTCTCCCGCTTCTGCTGTTGCGTGTCGCACAATTACCAAAATTTGTTGCTCGTCTTTCGAACGCTTTTGAATTTATAAGGCTAACTTTCATTATGAAAACCCCGCGCATTTTGAGACGAATTTCTACTTGACCGTGGTGTCATACACGAATTTGCTTTCCTGAAGTAAATTCAAGGGGTTGTGACTTGCTCTTCACCTCTTATGACCGGTGGTGGCGCTTAATGTTTAATTTTGGAGATGTTTACCGTGATTTTCTTCCAAGCACCAGCCCAAGCTACGCATCCTGTCTACGCCGCGATTGCTCTCGTGAAGTTCTTGCAAGAAATTTGAAATATTTTCACCATGTTTTAGACCATCTACACTTATTTTTGTTATAAATCTTTGGTTTTTACCGTTGCTTCCCACAAAGTTCTCAATGATCGATAGTAATATGTTGCCATGATTTATGTCATTTTCTAATTATTTCGGAAGAGGTAATTATTCGGAATGTAATAGACAGAATTAAACCTCCCATTACTGCTTAACCTATGCTTCACCATTTTGAATTAAGGAGCAGCAAATTCTACCTAATAAGAGCCATGCCTTACATTTACTTAGCGTTTTATTGCAACGGATTTTTATCAGATCATGCAAACAAAAGTTTATCTATTACCCTTAAATTATTTAATTTTCAAGGATAAAGGAAAGGAAGGCAACTTAGTAGGTTGTAAAACCTTCCTATTTAATTTTCGACTGAAACTCACGGAAATTTTCTTCACATTCCCCGATATTAAGGTACGCTCTTTGCGAATCCTTCCTATGTTTAAGTTAAGCGTCCAGTAAATGAACTCGTCACGCCAGCAAAGGCGAATTATTAGGTCAACACGTTTTCATCCGCGAATAAAGTCCCCAAATAGTGACTAAATTTCAGAAAAATGCCCTCAGGCTGTGGGTGAGAGTGGATTTGACATTTTCCTCCGTCAGATTTTGTTTGTTATTCTTTTCTTTCATTCAATTCTCCTCCTCTCCATCTCTCTGAACGACTCTCTCTTTTACAAGAGGGAGGGCATCACACATTTTCTCTCTGTTTCTCCTCTGCCTTTCCCCTTCCGAGTTAAGCAACGCACGGTGTTGCTTACAATTACACTCCACCCTTGTTATTCCTCTCGTCTGCATTTTTTTGCTGTCTCTCCCTGTTTTGCTGGCATTTCTTTCCGTGGACGTTTTGGAGTGTTAGGGTCGACGCTGAAGGTGGAGCGAGGGGTTATCTCTTTTGCCTCGTGCGTTTTTTTTTACTGGTTTTATACGGACTGGAGAGAAATTGTACGTCGTCTGAGGACGATGGCGTCGTTTCGTAAATTTTTTTTCATCCCGACCTCACCAAATAATGAGTGCCGTGATAAAGTTATCTAATTGAGTAGTGGGGAAGCGTCACTTGCTCGTGGAATCTTCTCTCGTTTTCTAGGATTTTGGGACATCAGAGCGCTTTTGATGCGAACTAGCGTGAAATGGTAGTAATTTGATTTTCTTGTGTTCATCTTATTGCTGTTTGGTATGCGTTCTTGCTCTTTTTGATTTTTCCTCCGTTTACTCTTTTCTGCAGACACGAGCTTTTTTTCCGAAAAGTTCCTATGGTCCCTTTTTATTTCATGAGTAAAAACGTACGGAAAAGATGAGGAATAAAAGGATTGTGATTATAGAATGATTGAATTTAAGCAGGTAATGCGTTACGATGAAAACCATACTGGGATCGAGCCAATATATTTACCTTGATCATGTTTAAATTTGAGAAATCCTTTGTTAATTCTGTAGCGGATTCATTAGGGTTTCGAAAAGTTTCCTTAACCCCGTTGAAATTGCAGCGTAGCTAGACCAAAGCCATACTAAAGCTTTTTGTGCCATGGATACTGTGTTATATAAGTAGCATATGAAATGTTACATTATGTGAAAACTGGCTTATGTTCCAAAGCAGTATTTTTCGACCTATTTCCCTAAACTAAAGGAATACTTTCCAGCCTTCTTTCCTTTACGGAACGTTTACATCTTAACGCAAACTTCAAGGCATACTTAACGATACGTTTGCTGGTTTCAGATTTAAATTTATGATGAATTAAAGATCGTGTGTAGAATAAAAAATTTTATTTTTGGGGCGAAATCCTATATCTCGGTGTACTAAGGAAAGTGACGCTCATATCCAATGTGTAATGAGAAGAATATGACACTCTAGGATGTTATGAGAATCATCGCTGTGCCGCAGCATATTGGAATACTCTACTTCAGGCTTGCTGTTTGACTTAGCAAGGTGTTTGCTATTTTCTCATATTTCACATTTAAATGGAATAGCACTGAAAAGTGGAACAGAGCGATTATTTTTGTAGTGCAAGTCAAGTGCTAGTGGTAGTCAACGTTGAAATTCGTATTGTGTAACATTACGATAAATTTGAACTTACGGAAGTTACGGAACATCCCTTGGTCTTTTTATTAATTCTGATATAAGAGTAATGTTCTTCTCCGTATGAATTAATCGTGCGGAAAATGTTAACTTTTGTGTTCTCTTCCTGCCTTTCAGAAGTGTTTTTCGCATTGGCAGGGATTTAAATATTGCTCACGTTAACATTCCCTAGAACTCCGCGCATACTCACCGCATCCGATCTACATTCCGGCGTAAATTCATACAGCTAGCTGCCACTAAATCTTCATAGCGAAAGTGTAACATTTTTAGAAATCTCCGAGCCATTTCCCAGGCTGAAATATTTTTGTTATCCCAACGCTTCGTTCATCTGTCGCTCCCGTATAAATCCTCGGCATACGCGAAAATTGTGTTTTTATGTTTGTTGCGGTGATAAAAATCCCCGCGGATTAAAATATCTTTCTGGGCGTTAATCCGTGAAAAATCGTTTATTTATTCAGCGGTTGGATTTTTGCGGGAGGAATTTCCGCGGAGCAGCGAGTCCTTCGTTGGACGATTCTCTTTTTTACGGTTTTCGTCTCGTGCGAAATGAAGGCGATAAAGGAGTTGACGAAAGCGAGACCAAGTGGCACTCGTAGCGGACGACTCACGAAAATTTAATAACTTCGGACGGGGGCGATTCTTCCTTTTTAACGCGTCTCTAATAAATTTATTTCCACTGAATATCGCTCCGTGTCATCCCGAAAATGTTTATTTTAGAATAAACCGCTCGGCGGTCTCCGATGCCGCAAGTCGTTCTAAGTTCTCATTCGAGCGGCCTTTGTTGGGAATGTTTGGCTCGGTAATCCTCGCGAGTTACATTTCCTCACTGTTATTCTTTTTCGAAAATCCGCGGCTGTTATTTTTCGCTAGATCGGCTTCGCTTTCCTCTATTTTTTATGCTTATCTTTGTCTCACCACCGGAGAAGAGATTTTCTTACTTATTGTAGCGAATACTTTAGCAGTGTTTCATATCCTAACGATTCTGTTTTATAGCGATTACGAGGAGCATTTCTGAGCAGACTATTTCTAAGTTTATATTCTAAGCTCTTTCATAGTGCCTCTCTGAAAATTAACCGGCAGAAGTTTCTTATGGGAAGTTTTGCATACTTGTGTATGCTTCCTCAGTTGATAGTGAATTTTCTTCCTTTTAAATTAATCCACTAATCGGATGTTACGGTATTGTGAGTTACTCTAAGAACTGTATTAGAACTAAATCGATTATGTGGGCCTTAACCTGGTGGTATTCCATGACAACAGTAGCAAGCTGTCAGATCTGAATATAATGCCATGCATGGAAACCCGGGTCGTGTCACTTGTATTTTTGTATAAATAAATTAATTTCTGACCACTTGCTTCTGTTATAATAGTTTTCGGAGTTATTATTATAGTTCTCAAATTCCTTGAGATGGTTCGATAGATTTTTGAACTATCTAGTTTCAGCCTATTACACAATGACTCTTTTTAATTTATACTTAATGAGTAAAACCTTGTTATTTCCACAGTATATATATTTATATCGACTAATTTCTAGGTAACAAAATACGATCACTAGTCATAGAACTAGTTGAGATAAAAATATTCGGTGGAAATTACAATGCTGTTTTCTTCCTGGACATTCACCTCCACCTTTTCCCAAGGTTGAGCTTGACCGCATCAGGTTTTCTTTTGTTTTACTTTAGACTTTCGCTGGAAATTATTCTATGTACTTCTATTTTTCAGCCAGAAGCTGAATTTATATTGAAATTCAACGCTAAATTCATATTTTACTAGTTTCGATCAGCGAGCTCCCGCTAACATTATTTTTCGTAGACTTAAGTATGTATGAAAAATAGCATCATCAAATTTCGCTACTTTTCGTTAGTGTATTGCTTACTAGTTTAGTTTAGATAGTTACTTTAGGTTTAGCAGTTTAGAAAAAGAGTACCGCAACAGCTCTAACGGTGCTCATAAGCTCTGATTCCATTTAATTATATATTCTTATCCGGTCTCCAAAAATATTTTGTTAAAATATTTAGAATAAAAATGTAGCGTTCGCATAGTTAATTTCTTTCTCGTGTTACGCATCTTCTCTCTGTTAGCGATGCCCTCTTGTTTTTCGCGGGAAGGAAGAAACGGAATATATTCTCCAAAACTTCAGTAGCAGTCGGTCTTTCCATCACTCGGAGATTTGCATCCCGAAAAGTTTCGGCTCGCTAAATGCGGACCCGTTTTCCTTTCGAAATATCATAATATCCTTTAATTAAACATCGCGACCATCCACCTTCGATAAATTACGAAATCCCATCAATATTAACGAAGAGATAACCGCATCCAATTTAAAGTCAGCTGTCCGTTAATACGCTCTAAATCCATCCGACTCACTTTGCGCCGTATAAATTCCTCCCACGCGATTACAGTGCCGAAAGAGATTTGTAAGATTGACGTATTCTACAATTACCCATTCAGCTTGCGTAACTCATTCTGGCGGTGTTTCCTTTCCCGTAGGAATCGGGACTCGAAAATAGAAACTTAAAGCTCAAAAACCGAAGGTTCTCTACATTCGCTCAACCTATTTCCTCCGCTATCTTGTTTTCTCGCCGTAAAAAGGATAAGGGAGTGGGGAATTCATTGAAGGTCTCGAGCACGAAGGCGGAATAAGCGAAGTCTTCGGGACTTCGAAGGAGAAGAATGGAGCGAGGTGTTCCCGAGAGCTGAGGAAGGCTGGTTTTTAAGGAGGAAGACTTCCACCTGCTTCGGAACGGACTTGGGATGGAATTGTTTTCGCGAGAAGTTCGTTCCGATGGCAGGAATAATTAATGAAAAATGGACGAAGCGACAAAAGCTAGAGGAATTACGAGGTCCGCAGTTTTTACCATTTCTCTCCCTCCGTCCATTTTTTGCGTTTTTCTTTTTCATTTTCCTCCTTTCTTAACTTTTGCTACTTAGTGGGTGGAGGGGGAGGCCTTCGGTGGGATAAACAGGGGATATTGAATGCGCGCCACGTAGATCTGTTTGCGTGGTTCTTTTTCCCATGAAAAAAGGGAGGAGATGAAAGAAAAGCACGTCTGCACCAGGGGAGCGCGGTGGTGGTTTTTCGAAATCGAGTTAACCGGACGACTTTGGCGAGAGAGGGAGAAATAGAAAAGGGGTTTCTATAATAAGTTCTCTCGGAGAATGGTTCGGAATGGTTTATGAAGCGGAGATGACAGGAGGAGGGGGTTCCCTTTGGAGAACGCGATAGCCGTCGAGGGATAGCTTTTTCGCATTTTAAATGGACATTTCCTATTTCAGCGAGGTTTTCGTACGGATCGGAGACACTTTGATGCGATCCTTGCCCTTGATGAAATTTTTGGTATGTTCCATGTCGGCTTCAAGGGCAAATTCCTGGCTGCGATGACGGACAGTCGGCTGCTCTTCCACCGAAGAATACGCTGTATCGATTTCGCTTATTGAACTCGCAGCTTCGTTGCTTACACAAGGAAAGGCTTGTTCTAACTGCACCAATGCTGTGTTTTTCTTTCATTTAAGTACGTTGACCACCTCCGAATCTTATGCAGCAGCTGAATACCCTTTCAGTTAACCCTTAATTAGAAATTGCTTTTAGAATCAACTTCTTCCCGCATTGCGGTATGTCAACAATGGGAACTCAAAGAGTGATTGGAGTTTGGACTGAAGTAAAAATGTGAAGTGATTCCTTATCAAAAGTTTAGAATCCTATAACTAGCTGTAATATACAAGGGATTTAATGTGAGCTAGTATTGTCAGTGAATGAGTCCGCCTCCGTATTTGAAACTTACAATAAATCAGAAATGTTTTAGCTCAAAAAAGTGTGAAATTCGTGAAGTTCTTTGCAGTGTCGACTCTTTTATGGCAACTTTTCGAGTCTCCTTTTATTCTGCGAGAGAGGATGCATTATTCTCATCTCGGGATACGTTTACGATATTAGTTTCTTTGTTAAATTGTTGCAGAGGAAACTACAAAATAATACCCAAAATTTAATTGCTACCGTATTGTTTAGATACCGTCGTGAAAATATTGTTTCGTGTTAGAAAATATTGCATTTTAAATTTCCGAGTTAACAGGGTTGATCAAGTACCTAATTCCTTTCAGTACCATGTACTTGGGTTATTTTTCACATGAAGATCAAAATTAGATGAATTGAGTATTCGTATACATTATATGGAATACATCTATTAGATTTAAGGAGGATTTGTTAAATGAAAACAGTTTTGAACAACAAAGAGATGTATAACATTTACTAATCCACAATAGATAGGTTACGCCGGCGACTAGTTTCGTCTAGTAATAGCCGAAAGGGCTTGAAGATGACTATTACTAGCCGAAAACTACTATTACGAAAACTGGGTTTTCGTTCAACAAATTCTCATAATGTCAAGTTTTCAAAAAGGGACGGTTTCCTTCGTGAATTTTATTAGAGTGAATATCGGACTACCTTAGCGCAATCCTAGATACTTCGATCCTTGACTTCGTTTTCCTTCTAACGGCAGATTGATTCATCATCACTAAATCCTTCGAGAGATATCAAGGAAGAAAGTTGCCTTTTGGACATTTTCGGATGGCTCCATAAATTTAGTAGAAGTAACATCCATCTGAAAACAGGAATGAGCTGTAGTTTTGAGTGCGCCCTAAAGTTAGGCAAATAGCGTGGCATCTCCATGAGAATATTCGTGGGCTGAGAGAGCTGGAAGCACATACATATTCTGCAGTTTCTCCTGCGGACCCATGTCCTCGGGAGAATAATATGCTGTTACAAAACAAGGTTTAGGGTTTCCGTGGCTGACTTTTGCTCCCTAACAATCTACTTTAGGAGGTGTATGACGACTCTTCACCTCTCCCATTTTAATCGCAGCGCTTTAACCTAGTTGTTCATTTTTAGTTCCTCCCATTTTTATATCCTTGCCTCTCCTTTATAACTCATTCTAGCGCATCTTTCATTCCATCGTGGACTATTAAGTGGCGCGGTGTAACACGGCTGAAAGGAAGCAGACAACAGCTCATTGAGTCTCCGGGCTGCGTGGTGCGTGCGTGTCTCTTTCCCGGTTGCCTAGATGTTAAACAAGCTCTCGAGTAACATTGCACGGTCGGAGAGAATAAAACCGTACACTCATTCTGGAGTGCCGGCATCTGTGTATAGTAACCCCTTAAGGGGTTTGCATGAAAAATCCCTTTATGACCGCGTGTGTGCGAGTGAAAGAGAGAAAGAGGCGAGATGGTTACGTTTGGAGAACTCCTATGACCCCCAGGGAGGGAAAGGGTTGAGGTGTATAGGGCTGTCACGTGTGTTTCTGCGTGCGTGTACTTATACGTATTCGTATGTCGCTGGCTCCATTCGTAATCATTTAGATTTTGTAGTCCTCCGGCGCTGTACGATGGCCCCTCTCTCTTTTGTGACAGTGGTCTCCCTTCATACGATATCGACGAAAAAAACAGCGCCGGGTGTCAGTCTTTTGTTTTTTTTATTATTCCATCCGCGAGATGAGAGAGGGGCTCTCGCGCGCGTCCGTTTCTTTCCGCGAACGAGCGTCGCCTCGCAGCTGTTTTTTTAGTTCTTCAGACTCGCAGAAGTGTTTTTTCCCCGCTCATCGCGAGATCTTTGACGAGTTTCTTTGTGTCTCACCTGTATATCGGTCTTTAAGGAGACCCTCGGAAAGAAAGAAAGGAAGAGATCGCTTTCGGGAGACCGTAGGTTGTTTTCTCCCGGCCTTCTGTTTCCTTTCCGCGAGTTGGAGTCCTTTTTGACGGTTTTATAAGGCGGGAAAGAGTCGAATGGGGCGGGAGAAAGCGCGCGAGTTTTCGTCGTATGAAAGGGCATGCTCAAAGGGAGGAAGAGAGAAGGAAGAAGGGAAAGGAAAAGAGAGGTAAGGGTAGGATAATGAGACAACTCAAGACTTAACAGCGACCCTTTCCGTAATTAAATTTTGCTCGCGTCTTTTATTCTCCTCGTTCAAGAGTGCCATCTAGTTGAATTCGTTAGCATGGGAGAATGAGAGGAAGAGGGGAAACGAGGAAAGGAAGAGACGTCTCTGCGGCAATTGTGTGGACAATTGAGAGCCCACGAATCATATACGTTTTCCGCCTCGAAGATAAAAACTTAACGTGGTTAATACAACTTATGAGGTTCATTATGTCGCCGGATATGTCGGGGATGTTGGGAGTTGCTAGCGAAAGGGGAAGACTATAATCAAGTTATCTTGGCACTGGGAGTTTCTACGAGGTCCTGGTTGTGTCTGCGAAGGAGGAAATGGTCTCAGAAAGGGGAGTAAATACGATTCTGGTAGAAGTCAATTGAAAGGATTAGCGTCTTGCGGTTCCGCTCTTACATTTGCGCGGCCGAAGTTTTTTTTCCCTCTAAACTGAGGATTATTTTCGTGGCCTTGCCGCGAGATTGCTTGGATTAAGCGCTGCATGTCTTTTCACTCTGCAAGGGTGAAATTCGTGACGTGAGATTAATGGGTTTCTCTTTTTTTCTACAAATACTAATGTGTCCTCCGCCGGGTTTATTATGTGTCGACAGATTCCGCAGCTGTCCGGGAAAAGGGTTATCGATGAATGAGCGGCGTCAGGCAGTTTTCCGCCCTTAATGTAAATCGTGGATTTCTTTTCCGGGGCGGAAAAAAGATGGGTGTACTTACAATCCATTTGCATGAGCGGGAATGTGAAACTATTTTCCACCAGCGGAAGGAGCGAGAATGGAAGAAATTATGGATCGAGCGGAAGTTTTGATAGCTCCCGCTGTTTTTATCTTAAAACTGTCATCAAGGCAACGTTTTTCTGAAAGATAAGCTAAGATACGAGCGAAAAAAATCGATGATTATTTCGTGATGTGAACATGATATATTTTTGTAAACAAAGAAAATTGCTGTTTAAAGGGTATGAATGTTTCTTGTGATAGTAGTTATGCCAAGTCTGATTAAAAATTATGTTGTGTTAGTTTGCTCGGGTACATTTTTCCCCTTACGGTTGGGTTCTTATATGATCTTATGCAATGCTATTGCACTTTGAATCTACCTAAAACTTTAGCAATGTTTAGTAGTATAGTAATCTTGGATTCAATCGAAAATATGTTTGATTTAAAGGCCTATAAAAATCCACGCCAAGCTTGTAATCGCACGTAGATTATTGTATACGTACCAAGTACTAATTCCCAAAAGATAAGTGGGAAATTCCTATTCAAAGAATAGTCAATTAAATTTAGGAACCCTCTCTTAGGGGATGAAGTTGTAGGGATAAACATTTTTAATGGGCATTGGTAAAGTGCACGGTCGTCCAAGATCAGGATAGAGAGGACTATTAGGAGATCATTGTCGACCTCGCCCAAGTCTATTAGCGATGTTTTCCTAAGGATTGCCGTCACCGTTTCTTTTCTCCCATCTTCCCAATCTTTTTCGCTCTCCCGTTCCAAATGGCTTAGGTTTCCTCGTAGTGTACATACATTTGCTCCCATTTTAAATTTCCTCCAACTTTTAAGGTCGGTTAGACCTTCCGAACGGATTCTCTTGCAACAACATGAACGCAAAGGCGAAGCTTCTTTTTTAAGTCGACCGCAAAAAATATATATACCACCGCTTCCAGACGCGTCTGTGTTTACTTTACGGAGGCGATACTAATGGGGCAAAAAACAACCCGACCGTGCATTCGTGTACGCGAGACAAGGGAGAGAAAGGATGGTTTTTTCATCCGCTGGCGATACGTTTCGGGAACGGGCTGACAAGTTTCTCCCTGGCTTTTCCCCCTCATCTGTCCCTCCCTCGGGAGGATAAAAAACTTACGTGATAGCGGTTACCTCCCGCGGTCTGTTAGAGGTCCGGCGGAAGATTGGAAATCCGCAATTTTTTTTCGCACTAGAGGATGTAAGGATTCTGGGTTTCCGAGGGTTTTGTCCACCCGCATATAGGGCTGAGATTCGCGTGATTTGTGAGGGTTTCCGTATGAGGAAATGCTGGAACATTTTTCCGGTGCAAGATACATTGCTACCTCGACTTACGAACCGTTCTAAATACGATCTTTACGAAATACGGACTTTTTCTCACTCCGTTTCGGCCTCTAGTTAGGTACTTAATTTCGAGATACGAACTGAGAAAAGGAAGATATAGGAAACTGGGTTTCCAGAAACAAGCTTTTCGAGTTACGAACATCGAATTGTAACGAATCAAGATTAAGTACCTCGGTATTTTCTATACTTTACTATACATTATATATGGAATTCTTGTATAGGAGTAAGCAAAAGTACTTTTTCTCGCCTTATTTTGATTGCTATCAAAAAATAATCCTTGATTTGATCGCCCAGGAAGAAAAAAGGATAATTTGTCTTTCTCTTCTAATTTCATCCTCTTGTTACCGCATTAAACCAGTAATTTTTTGTTAGCACTCTGTCTCATCAGATTAAGAAACTTTTTCCACGAAGATAAAATTATTACTTAATTCTTCCCATGGGTGGGAAGTGCGATAACTGTGGAGAAAATTACTCGAAGTTCTCACTTACCATTTTTATCCTTTTATCACCTATTGACTTAATCATTATTTAGCTTAGTACTTATTACAAAAATTGATGCATAACTCGTCATTCTGTTTGCCTCAGGTAACGTGATAACAGCCTCTAGTGTATTATTATCCCCAAAATGCAAAAGCTTTTCTCTTACGTAATCTGTATTCCACATTATCTTAGTATTTTTGTCTGTTTCAGCAGCTTATAGCAGTCATGTGCTAATTTTAATTTGGTGCCTCAATCCGCATTTCCTTCAACGGCTCAATTTCGTGACTCCCGCGTTTGGATTTAATATGAAGATTATCCTTTCATTAATTGTGAGAAAATCTACGCCAAACAAGGTAATTAGCGGGAAGTTAAGTGAAAAATGCCACTTCACATTCATAAGGCTTATTACCGATGATTACTTATTGACTTATTTTTATTAAATGATCACATAGCAAATATTTCGATTCATTATCAGCTGGATTAAGTGAACGTGAAATAGAATGGAACATTTATAATAAGGCGTCGTGTATCTTTGAATTAACGTGATTTTATGAAAGAAAAGGCTATATTTCGTCAAATAAAGAGAAAGCGCTATTCAATATCTAAAATTGTGATGAATATATTGTGTGCAAAAGATAGAATAAAGGAGTTTTTCAGTCAAAAAATTTATTTCCAGTAGTCACGTCTAGGTGGCAAACGATCTCTTGTGATTCGATAAATGTTACTAAATTTGAGTATCACTTTAAATACATCTGTGTGATATTTCGAAGCGGATCAAGATAAATAACGTCTTTTGTGGTCGAAATTGAGACTAAATTATCCTCTTCCATTAAAACCATCGTCAATATGACTTAGATCTAATTAATAAACAGTACTAAAAAGGTAATTGAATTAATGAGAATAGAAAAAAATGTGTGTGGATTTAATAAATCTCTAAGTAAAATTTTAGGAAAAAGAATCCAACAGCAGGAAAATACCCACAAAGAAGGGGAGTGTGAAAAACCTGCACAAACCCGCTGATAGTAATAACTAAAAAAAGAGCAAAGTAATTACCCTTACAATCTGGAATAGAAAAGATAAGGCAAAGAAATGTAAAATAACACAAATAATACGCATTACAAATAGTAGGCACTGCTAATGAAATTAAATAAACCATTATGAATGCATGTAGACAAATTCTGTGAACTGTCGAATGATTGCAGAGAAAATTACAAAATGGCACATAAACGTATGCACTGCAAAAATAATTAGTATTTACACTTTATAGTCTCTATGATTAACTAAGAGCTCACTATCAATTGTTCAAAATGAAAAATATCTGATACACATAAATGCATAGAAATTTACGAGTATGAATGAAAATCACACTAGTAGTTATTTAAAAATAAATAAATTACCTAGGAACTTAGTACGGTAAAAATCATTTTATAAATACATTTTTTATAAATAAAAGGCGTTGGTATGAAAAATAAATCTTTTCTATTTTCAGTAATTTTTCACATTAACAATGGAAGTAGGTTACCATCATTCTTATAGGCTAGCGTATCGCTTTTATTAAGTCCATTGGAATAATTCAGCTGCATTCATGTTCTCCCCGATGCCTCCCGAAGTGTATAAACGGTACTCACGCTAACATTTTTTTCTGAAACGTTTCGAAAGTTCGTTGGAGTCCGAAACCTCAAGTCTTCGTTTTGGGACGGCTCCAGGTTCTGCAGAACGGAGGCGTTCGCGAATGTTTTATGCTGGGTCATTTGCAATGTATCGAGCCCATATATCCATCTCTCCCTCACTTTCTCCAGGCGTCTCTCTCATCTGAAGAATTCTTTTCCCTCACTCCGTGCATCAGTCGCGTATATTTTTGGCTCCTTCTGTCCTTTTCGATCGCTTAGATCGTGAAAAATAAGTTCTTTTTCGTCCATCAAACCGATTCTCCTTTTTTATTTTTTTTTTGTAAAATTCGCCTCTCGGTTTCTATTTCGGGGGCATTTGCCGAAAGAGAATTTCCGTCTCAAGCGGTTGGTGATGAGAAAGTGATTTATCGCTCGAGTAACGAAAGCAGAAGCATCGCCTGTAAAGAAAATAGTGGCGAAACGGAGCGAAATTCCGACTGTTATTTTCGACTCAAAGAAGGGTTGTTTTCGCATCGAAATGAGTAAGTTCTCCGAAGCTCTTCTGAGATCATTCTCCTTTGAACTTAATTTAGGCGCTACAGATTAATCGTTTTCGGGATATAAATTGCGTTCCCGTTAAATGAGAGATGGGCTCGACTCATAACTATGGAGATAGGATTTCGGCTATTTTCGGTGGATTTTTAAGAGTGGTTTCGCACTTTATGACGGGTACCGTGCGTATTTCACCAGTCCATAAACGAGATAGTGTTGTAAAGTAGAGGTAGTGAATGAATAGGTAGCAAGGATGGTTCCATGTCGATGAATTGATGGGATGAGGATGGAATTGATTCTTAATTGATTCAGCGTCCCTACAATTTAGGCTAATTATCTTCCTTCCTTTGTCACTTATAGAAACTTAGAATTTTACTTGAGTTTATGTTTGGATTTTATATTCGGTGAAACATTTTTGTGTCTCCTGACGTTAAAGAGGTAACGTAAGAAATTAATGAAAGTAAGGAAAAAATTTAAGTACTGGCAGGAATAATACCAGCTGAAAAATAAATATTTTAGTTCGAATATGAAAATGACGTATTTGTTTTGGATTCGATGAATTTTTTTATTAGATATTCTAGAAGGTTAATCCTTTCCGAGAAGCTCAGTCGTATTATCGAAAGAAATGGTCATAGTGATTATTCTATCATATGACAACCATAGATTATGTTCGAGGTTGCAATTGTTCGTTTGCATTGGTAACTACGGTCAAGGAAATCAAAAGCTTTCAACTGATACAACGCAATCTAATTTCTATCAACTAGAAGAGCGAATCGTTGGAAACATAATGCAAGCATTTTAAAACTCCGCGGCAAAAACTGTGGTAAAAATATTTTGTAAACATTAAAGTTCCCTTCGAGAAGTTTATCTCATCGATGCAGTCATATCCTTGTATATGGTTGGAAATTCACAGAAATATAACGTACGTAGTTATGCAATCAAATAATTGTCAGAAAAAAATTAAAAGAAGATAAATTATTTCGATATTAATTAAATTACACGGTAACTACCTAAACAGGTTCGAAAAGTTTCTAATCCTAGGATCATCAGGATCTCGAATCTCAGGGTTGTGTTTTAGTTGTCATCCATTTGCTTACGGTTGAGTAACTAATAAAATCCTGCGACTTTAATAACCTTTTCAGTTAGTTGCACGGAATTCTACCAAGTTAAGGCCTTGAATCAATTGCGCAGAAACTAACACTTTTTGTTATTAATTCCATTCACGTTCCTCACCGTTACGTAGTATTCTTACTTATAAAAATTAATCAATCTCTCTATAAGGCCCTTGAATAAGTGTGTCTTTGTTCGTGGAAATACAGCAGTTAAAGGGCATTCATCTAGTTCTCATCCGCAATCTTCCATGACGTGGCTCTCAACATTGGATTTCTCTGAACGCAAGGCTTCCAACGCGCTATTCGAATTCCGTTCGAAGGCTAATAATCTCTAGATGGCAAAAAAGCTGAAACTCGTTCCCTCAGCCGTCATCGGCGACATTTCTAATGCTTGACGATTGTCCTCTGGTTCGCGTATATGCCCTCGCGAAGAGTGGCAGAGGCTAAAGACTTCAAAAGGCACGATCTTCTGCAAGCGAGTGCAGATAGTCGCCGCATTCGTGGCTTCCCTCCAACGAGCGTTGTAGCAAACCACCGCTGTCGGAATACGTTCGGATGAGCCAAACCGCCATTCCATCCGGTGCCATTTAGGCGGCATTTGATCCGACGCCATTGTCGAGAAAAATCCCCCTTCATGGAATTTAAGTTCCCTTTATTTCCTTCCCTCGCGAGTACTCTTTATTTATCATCATTGCTCAGTCGGATGAAACCTTGCAGAAGATCGAACCCGTTTCGTGCCACTGATCCCGAATTCGGTTTCTTTTCTACTCTTCCGACGAATCGCTCCCTTTTTTATTCATAGCGACCGCGAAAACAATGAGAGTAACATCCCCATTCTCGGAAATTCGGGATATTTTTGCGGGGGAAAGTTCGGAAACGAGAAAGGCTTTCGTCGGATGTGTGTTTCCATGGCGCCCTCACGTGGTTCATTTATGAAGCCACCTCATTGTTTCTTTGTTGTCTTTTTGGGTCCCGTCTCGATTCTCTCTACCTCGCCACCCACAAGGCAACACAAACGCACAAACACCCCCCGAAAACGCGGTTCGATTGGTGCCCGGGGGAGAGAGGTGTGTTGCGAAGAGGGAAAGGCCCCCGTGAGAGAGTTGGCCCTAGGCGGGGTTGGTGTTGTTTGCGTTGCATCAAAGTGTTTGTCGTCGGGGATAGGGAGAAAGGAGGTCCTATATTCTGCGGAAAAAAGCGTGCGGGAAAAGTCTACTTCATCACTATCCCATAGCGGCCGTTGTTATTTGTCCATCTTCGGGTTGTTGTAAAACAGCAGTTTATCTGCTCTCCCCGGTACCACTCACGACCTTTTTTGTTAACCCTGGATTATATTGCTTTTTTTATGTGGCTTCTGGGGGTCCTCACCAAATCGCTCTCCCGGTTTGGTTAGGATCATCTCCTAACAAACCCTTTTTTCGGGGGATGCGACATCTTCTTCTCCTGTACTGCGCGCACCCGTTCCTGAATGGTGCTGATCATCAATCACCCGTCATCACGATTAGGAATAGCCGTCCGGTAGTCAGAGACGGTGGCCAACGCAAACATTCCTAGCCTTTTTAAATGCCGGAGAGTGTTTCAACGCGCAGTCCTCGTGGTTACTCTATTATGGACTCCTGAAACCCTCAGTTTCTCAGTTATTTTCCCTCCCACATCCCGGAGATGGTTATTCCGTTCGGAACTGTTACTTTTTTGTCCGAGTCCACTTTTCTCCGTAGTAAAAAAGAGGCATTGTTTGCGTTGCCTCCCTCGAAGGAACAAATATTTAAAAATATTTTCCTCATCTCGTCCTCCCATTTTCCTGGGGTTGTTCCACTAACCAGATACGATCGAGAGCCTCCATTTCCACCGAGTGAGAGAGAAAGAAATAAAAAATAAATATACCTATAGGAGATCACGTTGAAGATGCGACGGGGACGCCATTCAAGAGACTTTTTCTCCCCATCCTTCTACCCTTTCCGTGGGGGATCTTTTTTTTTCCTCTCCACCCCCTAAACCTCACCTACCACTCCTGTATCTCCATCCCTTTACCTCCCCTTAACCTCCGGGATATCCTGATAAGAAAAGCGTTTCCAACCTCCCTCTCTTTCCAGAAGGGAGAGATAGAGATTGGGTCTTTCCTAACCCATCTTCCTCCTCATCTTTTTTCCTCTCTCCTTCTCATTCTCTTCAAACTCTCATCCCGCGAAGGAAAATAAAGCCAGACCGGTATCTCAGTTTCACGGAGCGTTTCCACAAGGTTTTCATACGCTGTGGAGAAGAAAGAACAGTATGAAAAGACTGGAGATGGGACGAAAAGAGTCTAAGAAGGGAGCCGAGATTATTAGTGTTTCTACCCAGTCCCGCGTGGCCGAGAAGGTAGAGGAAGGAATATCAGCGAACGTTTGCCATCAATTGGGTATCGGGGAAGGGCCCCGCGCTCTCTTGGCGTTCCCCCCCAACCGTGTTGTGTTCGCTGGCTAGGGTATATTCCGGGGCTGAGGCGGGGTGTTTTGGGAGGGAGTTGGGTGTCGGTGGTGGTGGTGCATTGATCCTCGATGTGGAGGCGGACGAAACGCGCTGCTGGCGTCGGCTGGAGAAGCAGCCGTCCTCTCTCCTTGTCGAGGGGGAGGCGCGCGGGGGGGCGGCCGCGTTGGAGAGCGATATTGAGCGGGGAAGAGCCGGTCGGCGCATGCGCGCACGAGTCTTTTTTCGGAAGAGGGAGTTTGTCTGCACCCCCAGGGCTATATCGTCCCCCTTACGGAGGAAAAGCAGTTGTTCCCCCGGTGCCTCCTAGCCAGACGAGGACGTCTTCCCTGCCCGGTTTTTCGGGCGTTGCGGGGATTGCGAGGGCTACCGATGGGGGGCGTTGCTTTAGTTCGTGGGTTCCATACTTAATGCCTTCCTCCGGGTTGGGGTGGGTTGGTTGGTTATACCGATTGCAGAACCACCAACGCCGGTAGTCCCCGGGTCTTTTTTTTGCCCAACAGCAAATCTCGAAGTCGATGGGGTAAATTGAAGAATGGTTGTTTCTTGTCCCCTCTAGTGTTTCGCCTCGCAATTCGGGTTTATTCCTTTTAGTTGATTATTTGTTTTCCAGATTTTTAGGATGAGAATTAAAATTGATTTCGTGGAAATTAATTGAACTCGGTAAAATCTTTCCCGCGTGAAGTAAGGGAGGAAGTAGCTCAAGAATATCTGCTAGCGGTTATTGCAGATTTTAGCTCTTTTATCGCTCTAGTTTTTCTGATTTTTTTTCTGCCCCTGAATAAGAATATACTACAGAAAGGAATAAATGGAGATGAAAATGTCAGCTAAGGCAGAGAATCGAACCAAGAATCTCCAACTATCTGGGAGCCCACCAATATTTGCTATTGGTATTTCCTACGGTTTCCCTATATAGGATAGTAATTGATCAATAACTTATCAAGATGATTTTATTCATAAGGTTAACGAATGAAGATGAAGAAAAACTGAGAGGTGCAATTAGTTCCTGCAACGATGAATACTAATTGATCCAGTAAACCACTCAAGGCACATATTTTGTGACACTAGGAAACGAGTCTAACCGAAAGGAAACCCGATATCGGAAATAGGTGACGATGAATCTTTTATTGATCATTTTAACGCTCCAGTTGTATTTCACGATCTCCCCTAAGTGACCGAGATATATTGCGCCAATTATATCTGCGCGCACCGCCTCTGCCGCATTGCGATACCAAAGAATAACAATCGCCGTAATTACCTGAACGCAACAAAATTACTCCACGCTTCGACGTCCTGCTGTGGTCGAATCCGCCTCGCGCTAAACTCGAATACCACATGCGGAAGCTATGCGTATCACAATAACTCCACTCGCTGTTTGGTCACTGCCGCCGTAGACGATAAATTCTACGTTGGTTTGAGGTGTTAAATCTTCCTCTGATTCGATTGGGGCCCGAGGGCTTTGTCCGCTTTATCTATCCCATATCTATCGCGGCGCTTTCTGCTCCCTGAATGCGTTCGTCTATCACAGCCGTTGCGCGGGAATAATGTTTCCCAGGAGTCGTTACGTTTTGAACGGAATTATATCGCGCTCTTCTTAGGGATGAAAATCCTTCCAAGGGCCTCCTCGGCTAATGATTACCGTGGGCTTTGCAGCTCAAAAAGGGACGACTGTAGAAGGGTGGTGAGGATGTTATTTCCTAAAAACGGTCGGGATTATATACCCGCGCTAATAATACTGCAATTTATGGCTCATTTGTACGGTGGGATGTAAAGAAGCTGTAATAGCATTCGAATGCGTGTGGTCCTCGACGTATCAGTTTGGTAGTCATCGGGCCGAAAGGGTGTATTAGGAGTCAAATTATATTTGTAGTGTAGGTGTTAAACTACCATCCATGAGCCCCCATTTTCGTCTACTGCTTCTATTGAGGGACAGCGGTTTTTATCTTTTGGTTTCCATAGGCGTCAAAGGATCGGTCAGTTATTAGTATGATTTGTTCTTTTTTTGGACACTACCTAAAAAATCGTGATAACTACCACTGTGTATCACGAAAATGTAATACTGGGAAACTGCGCTCAATCACAGGTTCGCCTAAAATAGGTCAGGTAATTTCCCTTTACAGCGGTTTTTTCAGTCGCACCTGTTCACTGGTGCGTATGTTTATTTGTTATGCAGGGTTAAAAATTAATTAGGAAATTGGTTCATGAAATTTTCTTAATTATTGTTATCAATAGATCAGTATGTTCAGCATACTCCTGATCTAATTTAGAAGCAATATCGTGAACGGGCATAAGTAAACGATATGCGCAGTAGGTTTTTGTATCCTTTTCCTTTAGATTTAATTGTTTTATTCTGCCTTGAAAATGAAATCTTTACCTGTTTTATGGAAAAGCCAAATAACATCGTCGCCAATAAAATTGAAATTTGCTTCCAACCCTTGCAATTCTACACTTATGTAAGTTAGTAAAAAAGGGCTACGTTTATTCTTTCAAGCTGCTTCAGTGAATGTCTCAGTTTTTCTTAGTTTTAATGAAACGTTAAATGTCGAACTATATTCATTAGCAAACTTTGGCGAATACGCCACATGCTTCTATATTATATTTGGCATTCTTCTCAAAGTACATTCCTAGAAATTAAATTCTATCGATGAATCTTTAAAGTATTAATATATAGGTATACATTTCCCTAAATATCTGTTTAATTCGAGGTTCACTTTTGCAAATAATCTGTTCCCAAAGGTTCTAATGAACCTTTGTTACTTGGCGCTTTTGTAGCGTTCTAGAATGATATTCTATCCAATGCAACCGATCTTTTCGGAGGGCATGGAATTAATGTGAACCAAAATTTTTTTAAAGCGCATCATTATTTTTATAGACGGTATAATTGATACGTAAAGTACAACAGGCAACCCCTAATTGAAAATAAAATAAAGACTAGGCAGATTGCCAATTGCATCAGTTTTATTTCCCGGAAAAATGCATTGAATAACTAAAGCTCATTATATAGCTCCACACTCTTTTTAGTCGCCTCCATTGCGTAAAATTGGAGTTAATTTAAAAAATCGCCCCGGCGAGCCCATTGCTAGTTGATATATTATAATACGCCCGCAAGAAATTTATTAGGGCTTTTACGGGCGCAGAAATTTTCACAGGCGCATGAAGCGTTATTGAACGCACCGCATTTCACGTATCGTATATTAATTTACGGAGCATAGCTGCCGAACCAGCAGTTTCATAACCGAATAAGCCCCTCCCGTAAAAACTCCGCCGCGCTACCTCGATCAAATTAGTGCTTTTTTCTGTCTCGAGATGCGGGCGCACGTCTTCATCGCGCACGTAATGAACGGTCCCGCGACATGGGAACAAAAAGTAACTCGAGTTCCATTGTTCCAATTTTCTCAAGGTGATCGAGGTACGATCTCTCTCCTGTTGGCGGAGGAAGAATCCGCGGGAGGATTCTTTCGTCTTTCTTTCATTTTTCATCCAAATCAAAACCGTCGGGCGGATTGATTTTCAACGGACGCTGTACGGGGTCGTGCACTCTCGCCCTTCTAATTACTCCGGCATCGCCGCCGCCGCGATGACGGCTTTTAAACGTGCATAACTCATGGAGGAGAAGGCGCGGAGCTATCGGGGAACAGGGGGCGAAAGGGTTCGGTAGAAAGGCAGGTAATTTGCGTAATGATATACGCTATTAATTAAATGATCAGTTTTTCGAGTCAATCACGCGCTAATGAGCGCGGCAGCGATCCCTTTTTCGGATGTCCTACACATCGAGGAGATGAGATTGAAACAGGATCCGCATCAGAAAAAAATCGATTTTCGATCGGCTTTTTTTTCGTTCCGCCATGTTAGTTTTTGTCGTATCGCGACCCTGATACGCGATTTTTCCATTTTTTTTACCTCCGATCATAGGTGTGTTTCTACGTATTTCGGAATGTTCCGAAGCCGTCGGCGTCGTCGTCGACGACGGGCAATTTAAAAAGCTCGGTTCGATGTTTGTTCCTTTTTTTCTTTCGTAGATTGGAATGTTTGGAAAAGGATGCCTCCGAAGAGGAAATCGATTCGGCGCGTTCTCTTTCTCTTTTGTTTTTTTTTCCCTTCTGCTCCTTTTCGTCGTTCCTTCTTCGTCCGCGGGTATGGAGTAATTAATTTGTTGTCGGCAGATCGGATTTTTTTCTACCATGATTGGCGGATCGCGCCATTTTGTCGTCGCGAGACGAAGAATGCTGTCCTTAGTAATTGACTCGGGAGTTAATGCTATTTGTTTATGCGTCGCGGAGAGAATTAGCTAGGATTTGATCGGCTGAGTTCTATTAATCAAGAACGCCTTCGACGTGGGCATTTTTCTTCGGGGACAAGATGAATAGCGAAAAGCGTCGAAGTGAAGTCGACAAAAAGTTTCCTGCGAAATCGTGTCAGTTTATCCTTTGCTTCCAAGGAATGTTAACGAGTTTAATTAGAGTTCGTGTGTACAGTAAAGGCTTAAAATGGACATCTAAGCTTCCCAAGCCGATTAAAGAAATTGTAGAGATCTGCAGAGTGACGTCGTCCAAAGAGCAGAACTAACAGAAAGATAGGAAACGCTACAGAAGGAAAAGAAAACTCCTCATTTCTCGGCAAATATTTGACCTAGTGAAAAGTGATATTGAATGTTTTTTTGTAATTAAACTTTCTATGGAATATTTCTTCTTTATTTGGGTTTCAGTAGTACGATTTTTATTGTAGTTGAAAAGCTGGAGAGTCGCTGAAACAAAAAACTTACTAGTTATTTCTATCTAAGCTGACAGCAATCAAACTACACAATTTCCAATTACTTTGCTCGTGAAACCTTCCGATCCGTACACTAAGCATTCAATGTAAACTAAGAGAAAGGGTTTAATCAAGTTAATGGTAAAGAGAATGTTGATTTTTCCTCGCCAAATTAATGTAATCGGTCCCATCGATGGTTATACGCGTGGAAAATCTTTGCGGAATATCTTCTGGTTCCAGTGTTTAATCAGAAAGAGAGTGCCATCTTCGTTTTATTAAATGCAAACATAAAGAGGGTAATTTTAAACAGTTTGCTTTCCCTTTTACCTTAGCTTGAAATCTGCTTTTTTGCGTTATAAGTCGTATACTATTATGGGAATAAAGTAGAAAATGTCCTACTCGAGGTATTTTAGGTTACTATCGTTTTCACTCGCAAGATTTATTATAGTTTTATACTCTAATTGAAGGCTGGTTTTCTCCGGGATCTCTTTAAACGGAAAGCGTCAAAACCAAAACTTCCTTAATGTCTAAACGTATTTTCAACCTAATGAATATGTAAAGCTGCGGAATCAAGTTTTCCTTAACCAACGTGAAGAAATCTCTCCGTCTTTTTAATTAATTCACCCTCACAAACTCGGACGATACGTTTAGAAACGTCCCGCTTCGAAGTAACCGTTCCTACAAACATTTCGTGATGAAGCTTCAGAAAAAATTGGTCACGTTTCCTGGTAGGGTTCATTTGGCTATCGTTAGTTATCTATCGCCATCCTAGAGGGACCCACTTTCGCAATGAGTTCCATCCGTCAAAAATCCAGGTGCTTTTCCCTCTCCGAAAGGGGATTGACAGGCTGCCTTCGAAATTGGACCGGAATCGATTCATCAGCGCCCATTCCAATTGCATTTCGCCCGTTCCCTCATTTCACTTCCTCTTTTGTGTCCCTTATCTTTTTTTTCGGACGATTTTGGGCGCAGGAAATGTAAAGGGGAAAGGACGTGAGAAGGAACGGAGAAGATGGTGGCGCAATACAGAAAACTCGGTCGGAAAAATTGATTGGAAAAATGCGAGGTAAATAGCTGTTAGGTTTTTGTGCGCTCGCTTTTGTATTCCCCCCGCTAACGTTTTCTCTTCTCTTTGTTTTCGCTTTTTTCTTCGATTTTCGGAACAGAATGGAAGAAGGAAGCAGGGAAGAGTATTGAAAATGTTTGGGAAAAAGGCTGTTGAATTAAAGGGAATGAGATGGTAAAAATGAGCCTGGTACGAAGCACTCATTTGAAGAATGAAAGAATGGGAGTTTGCGTCCAGCGGACCTCGAGTCACTACTGGCTCATCGGGGAACAAATAGAGTTTCATGCAGTAATGTTTGATGGCATTGAATAATAACCATATTATTAAACGAGATGATGCAAGTACAATTATGCGTATTGACGGCAATACCTTGTCGGAACTGTCCGCCCTTATAATCTTACGTATGTAGTTGAAGTATTTGCGTTGAACTGTCATTGTGGATCGGCTTTTTATGTGGATTGTGATAGTACCGTTTCTTTTTTCTTTGAAGAAACATTACAATGAAGTTTTTTTATCTTATAAGGTGTATTTTTATCGTTAACATAACTGGGAAAATGTGATACGAACTCGAAGTGTTCCAAATGGCATTTATTGCAAAAACCTTTCGCGATCAGAACCACGATTTTAGGGAAATCATTAAGACGTCTGTAAAGATTTGAAAACGACGATGATGCTATTAATCGGTCTTAATCCAGATAGCAGAAGACTAGTTCCGATTTTTTGTTTTCCCCTTGTTGCACGTTATGCTGACTTACTCTGCGTTATGTATCCTAAAGTACATACATTACAAGGGCTTCCGCATAGCCAAGTGGGCAACACGTTCGACTTCAGTGAAAGCGGTCACGGGTTCGAATCCAGGTGGGGACATTCATGCGAAATGAAGCTGTCGAAGCACTTTTAACATTACTACTACTAGTAAATTAGAAGTTTATCAATCACATTTGCGTTCTAACTATTGACGCTAAAGTCATTCTATGTCACTTTTTCCGTAAATAGAGCTCCTTTTTTTGTTCAAAGGTGTTTTGATGACTTCGCAGAGATTTCGTGATAACGTAGTTATTCTTTTATGAATAATGCAGCTAGTTAGATTGGAATTAAGATTGGCAATATGCAGATGTTTTACCTACTCCAGAAGACTTGCATCCGTTTCATGGTTGAGACTTGATGGTTGATCGAAGCTCAGATGTCATTAATATTTATCACAAGGTATCAGATGTATGCATTCATGTAAATAGAACATTGTGATGAAACAGTCCTGAATATCTTCAACCGGCAATCTCCAGCCGTCACCACCTTGGCTTAAATATGACCACATGGCTCCTTCCAGTGTAACGTGAGTCGTATACACGATAAAGCGTTTGGTTTTATGACTTTCTATTTTACGCTCTCGCAAAAATGTACACATTTGAAGCATTTCGGATTCTCTCCGTTTTTAAGCTGGACTGTGGAAACGAGAAATAGGAATTTCGTGGTGTTTACGTTTGTTCCACGGGTAAATATACACGCGCAGGCGGTCACAGATTTGCGAACTGATTGCATTCCGAAAGTTAGTTTGTGAGTCCTACGGAACCCGAAGAGGACTGTAACGGCGTCATAAATCGAACTTTATTGTTGTAAGTTGTCTGCACTGTCATTTCAGTGCCAGTTATTGTGATCGAGAACGATTGAGCAAGAATAGAATAAGGCATTTCGTTTCCTCTGCTCCATATTCTTGCTGGGATTCAAAAATACACAAACTGTCTTTGTGGCTCTGTTTAGGAAAAATTCCTGTTCTTTTCTTAGGAAACGTATTTAAGACAGAATTTAAGAAACATATTAAAAAGTTGCTTTTAGGAGTTTTTCGTATAAATCGTTCAGATTTCTAGTAATCTTGGACCAGTAATTATTTCCTCTTGTGGTTGAGAAATATCTTTATTTTCTGGTGAACGCATTACTGTTATCATTTACGGTTCCAAGTGCGCTTCATAACCTTATTTCTCTGATTCATTTTCATTAAGGTAATTGCTGCATAGTAAGGTATACACTTTTAAGATTCAAGCATCCGTAAGCTTGAATTCACACATTCAGACATCAAATTAATAGAAAGGGAGGTAGAAAATTCTTTGGTTAGATAGAAAACAATTTCTTCTCATGGATGAGATTTGTTACAAATTGTACGTTACGTAATAAAAATGCTCTCAATTTTATCACGAATTGACAATATGATTGAACCAATTGAATCCATTTCAAATAATCTATTTGCCAAAATCATCGCACAAGGAACTGAGAGTCATTCAGCGGTTCACTACCTATAATTACCTTCTACGTTAATTGATCTTCGTGCAATGGGAATAACGATTTGAGTTATCTAGGTAAGGTAACTGTTGCATTTCCTTTAACTTTTATCTATTTGCTTTGATAATGGCATAATTCTAGCATCATAATAATGGTTATTGAGCATTTACTGGCTTCTTCTTACGGTTTTAGTCATTAATCAACTGTCATAATGATGGAGCAAGTGATGTTTAATACTAATGTAAATCCATATTTTTATGATCATTCAAGCTAATGGATAATTTAAAGTTGAAGTGAAGAAAGTAACTTAATTGCCACACATATGAATATGCATGAAAAGATTAAAGAGTAGTTAGCTGGGATAATTAATGCCGTGAAGGTTTTAAAAGTAGCCAAATATGCATTTTTTAATGTGTAAAATGCAAATTTCTCTATCTATTCAGCGATGTAAATTTTCCTGTTAATTAATGCCATCGTTTTTTTAGTTCAGAGATTTTTCAAGTTTTAACGAAAAATAATCTCGATAACTTCCAACCATTAAAATATTATAACCCTTGCCTACATTTGGAGTCTACCCTCACGCGTAGGCGTACAATTTCGCACACATATGAATATGCATACGCATTAGTGAGATAAATAGGTTGAGTAAGTTACAACTTTCATAAATAAGCGCGAGGGCAGGAATTAAAAACCACATAAACCCCACTTAGATTTCATTAAGGCTCCACTTTTTTCCTCGGCGCACTCGCTTTATTTCAACCCGTTCCCTCCTCTTTTTAATTTACCGTCGGGAAGAGGGATGTTCCTTATGGTTTTTCACGCCTCCCCATCCCTAATTCCCTCCTCATTGCACTCCTTCCCTCAAGACGGTAGTTTGAGAAAAAAAGAACATCCACCCCCGCTCCCGGATGCGTAACGCAGAAGACGATGTCTTGACTCTTTGGCGAGATGCTCCCGACTTGCATTTTTCTCATTTCCTCTTCGGCGGAGTGAAAAACGGAGAAAAAGAACTTCTTTCTCCCTTTCTTCTCCGCCTACCTTTCTCCGGACCCCTTATCTGCCTCTTCCCCGCGAGACAATGGGCCATTGAGTGAAAAAATTTCAGCCTTCTCGCAGGGACAACAAACATGTTTATTACGTGGTCAGCCTGACAATGAAAGTGCCACGGTAGAGAGTGAATAGAATACAATGGCCTAATTGGTACCGTTAGCGCCGTCCAAGACGCCGATGCCGCCTTTCGGGTTTTCCATCCCCTTCTCCCCGCCTCCTTTTCACCCTGTTTAATTCTCTCCAAAAAAAAAAGCGTTTGACGACAAAGGGAGGAAGCGTTAGAAGATATAAATTCATTTACGTCGGATACGTGTCAGCTCGGATCATAGTGTGATGGCGCGTGAGTCACAGTTTTGGGGTGGTTACGGAGTTAACCCCAATTAACACGTAAATCTTGAATAAAAGGCGGGATATGATTTTTTTCAACCCCTTTATCTAAAACGGCGCCGAAAGATTAAATAGGCATTTTTTAAACTCTTTTGTGTCTTCGCGAGGTGTTTTATGGTACGGCCTTTTGTGGCTTGAGTAATGACTCCATTTCCTCTTCTGGTGCATTAGGATTATAATTTGATCCTTCCTTGATGTTTCCGTTCTCTTACTTTTCCTCAGTCGCTTAAGACCTTCGTCTTCCACTCTTATATGCCTTTCATAGAGATTTGTTGGAACGGTGTTATTCGACGTGACTTGAGTGCACGTCCATTGGAAGAGAGCATTAATTTTCCTGAAAGCACGTGATTCAGGAAGTTCTTAAGAGGTGACTACATTTCCTGGTGTATTTTTGTTTAAGTTCGAAAAGCTTTGGTACTTCCTCCCTCACAAAGCCGTTTTTCGATAAATACAATCTCTGTGGAATACGTCAGAATTAAATCAACTAGCAGTAATATACTATTTTTATTAATACTAACAGGCTATCTTTTATTTGAATATTACACATTCACTCGGTTGCGCTGCGTTTAACAGTCGAATATAGTTAACTTCGTTATCATTCTAAAAAAGGGTGCACTGTACTCAGCCAATTTTTGTCTCTTTGGATTATGTTCGATATATGTTATGTCCCGAATATATAAGTCGGAATTACTAACCATGATGATGTAGTAAACCAAGAGAGTTCTCCAGTGTGTGTAGATAATAATAATAACATTTTCTTTGCAAAGATTGGTGTATGAAAAGTTTTTGACGGTACCCTAGTCCATTTGAGTAGTCAATTGGCAGTTTTTGCGAGCACAACCTTACTTGTGATACCAGCGAAACTTATTATTGATATCAGATATCGTAATAGCGAATAAAAATTATTATATTGCATCTAATATCATTAAATATTATATAATATTTTTAAAAATATCTTTATAAATCGAGTTAAGAATCTGCATCCTCAGCTTTCCTAGTGTACATACATCCTTTTTCTGAAAATAGCATCTGAGAACATGTTACATCATCACTTTCGGAATCATATCATTTTCTACTAAATGAAATACTTGAAACATGTAACTTAGTTGAGTTAAAATATTAATATTTCTCAAAAGATTATTTCGAAATCTAACCTAAATCCATTTAAATTAGGAGTCTTATTTTAGCTATCGATTAGGCTGAGTTCTCTAATGCTGTTTTCTGTCTAGATGGATGCTACATTTGTTACTTTTAATGCTAAATCATTTTTTCTATGACATTTTTCTGTTAGAAACTTAGACGATTTTTGGAGAAATGATTGTCTTTGCCGATAAAACTAAAGCGCAAATAAAAATACTTGAAAGTAACACAATGGTCCAAATCCTCTGCGCCGTCCGTTCGGGAGATATATTTATCTGTCACCCTAAATGGACACTCTCCCAAAGGAAGAGTTGGGTCAGAAAGGGTAAGGAGTGGGACATTTCCCTTTTACGAAATTTCCGCCGAATCTCTCCGCCGTCGTCCTGAGAAGACGACGGATTCCTTTTCCGCAGCTCCCACGCCCACGCCGAATCGACCAAAAAAAGGGTACACGTGTTCGACCCTCTGAATACAAATCGCCGTCCATAAACATGTTTACGGAGGTACGCGCACGGGAGAGCTCGCGAGCACAAAAGGTTGCGGAACGTCCCGCAACGTTAAATAATGACGCGCACCTATGTGTTTTTGTTTCGCTGCGAGGTGAATAATGGACGCGGAGGAGGAAAAAAATTATGTCCTAGCCAAAGGGAGAGAGAGTGGGACGCGAATGTAAAAATGACCGTCGATTTTTAAAATGAAACTTTTTGGAGACCTACGTGGGCGCTTATAGTTCCTTTTTTATCTCCACGGTCTTCCTAATGACCCTTTGCTATTTCGGGGGCATATGCGCCCTCTTGCGACGTTAAAGGTGGTCCAGATTAATTGTTCGAGGCTTTTTAATTGGAATTTTTTATTCGGTCCACCCATTAGTGTTCTAGGTCTCCTACTGCACGGCGCCTTCTCCCGGCGGCAAATATGAGACGTGAAGCGGTTTCGAGGGCCCGCTTTATTCGCATTTTAGGTACTAATTCTAAATTTAGGGCGGTCCCCAACCCCCTCCTCGAGGTGGCTTGTTTATTTGCCGAAGTGCGCGCCTGGTTCGCTCAACTGTTCTCTAGCCACTGGAGTTTTCTTTGATGATTCGGGTGACTCATGTCAAAAAACGTGACCACGGGAGTTTGAATTTTTGAAAAAGTTTTTCGAGAGTGAAATGGGTGCTCCTGTTTCTGAAGACGAACCACAGCTCTTCCAACACCCTTAACGTTCTCCTTAGCCTCGTTTTTGTTTATTTTCCGTAAATTTAAATAAGCTACTCGGTCTGCCCTGTTTATGATAAATTCGTTCCGGTCGAAAGTTTGGTAAAATGTCATTCCGCCGCTCGTTTACGTGTTCAAGATCGTTATTTTTCGTATTCTCGGTTTCAAATTGCGGGTTCATGTGTTTAATGATGTGAAAACCTGAAATAGGACTGAGGCCAATTACAGTAAATACGAGAGCAACGAAGTCGTGCCCAGACGAGCATACCACAGGGGGCCTCTATCCGAGTGCCAAATTCGAAGTCAGCCTCCAACCTTGGAGAGGGAGGCTAGGAATCTATTTACACTAAACGATAATTCCAACAACAACCTCGATTGTAAGATTACGGTTAAATAATAGAGTAACATTTTTAAGAACTCTATAGACCTATCAATTTCTCCAGTAAATGAATTGTGTACATAAATGAAAAATGTGTTACTCTACTCGAATTTGAGGGTAATCACTGAATATTGCGATTAATATCCCTGATAGAATTCTTTGTAGTTCGTGTGACTTACTTTCTTGGATGTTTCATTAACAATCGTAACATTTGTTTATTCATTGTTTAATACCGCCGCAGTTAGACGCAACGCCAGGTGGCGACGCTAAAATACACTACAAAGTATAGCTAACAAAAACAGTGCTATTAATTTCTACATATACAACCACAGAGCATTAGTATTTAACCACCTCTTCCATTAACTACAATAGTTAGCAAGCTACTTAAATTAAGAATTTAAACGTCTATAATTTACAAAATAATCTAAAACCACGACAAGTACCATGTTCATTTAAAAAAACGACTTGGAACACTTCTCCAGAATCCTTGCATATACAAATACATTATATCAGTGCATGCATAAAATAAAAATACATTGTTCACTAAACACAACAACTTAAAAATAGATTAAAGTAGCCTCTTCTGCATTTTGGCTCACCTAGCCAAAGTTTAAACATTATCTTTCTCTTCAATTTCCCTCGAATCCTAATTTTTATGCTTTCGGATTGATTTCAGAATAAATAAATTATTTTTAGTTACATAAGGTTCATTGAACCATGGCCCATATCCAGATTTTACGAACGATGCAGGGATTATCTCGAAATTTATGATTTTATAAGTGGTATGTCATAGTAATAAAAGTATACCGTCTACTTTATTTGTTTCTCGAACATCAGTTTCATCGTAAGTTAGACGAAATATATTTTAATTCGATTCACAGCCAATCATGCACAGGCTTCCATTCTCAGCAAACTGCGTTGGTAGTCTTCTGCCATCGTATGTTCATTTCCCTTCAGATGCAAAAATTATATTGAAGCAATAAAAAGTTCGCTATGATTCCAGTGCAAATTAAATTGAATCGTATTTTGTTTTTTATAATTTGGACGTTTATTTGCTACATTTACTACTGTTTAGTTTATAAATGTTTTGGGTAAGGAAAAAGAAAAACGTGATTTAAAATTAATAGACTTTTTATCTAGTTGATACGAATTTAATTTTAAATCACAAAAACGATTTATTCACCCACATTGTTTGATATTGGAGTTGATTTTGTAAAGGAATAGAAAAAAATGGATACTCTCTAAACTCTGTTCCATCCGAAGTTTTACTTCCGGGTATTTCGATAATGTTAATGTACAGAGCCGTGCGTTAGCAATTTCGGCCACCCGATGTAAAATCATACGAAGGGGCCCCTTGATCCATCTTTCCATACAGTCTGTAAAAAAAAATATTCTCAGGTTAGTTGACCTAATACCTGAGAACTTAGCTTATATTGCTTACCGGTTACCCTGGTGTTCTAGTAATAAACTTACCGAAAGTAGAAAACTTGTAAAATTTGTTCAAGATTATCAAGATAACTGTTTGTGGGTGAGTTTGATCCAGAAAAAATGTCCAGCACGGTCAGCCGTTTCAATGATAAAACCTTTTCGAAGAAAACGTCTTTATCGAATTATCGAAAATTCGTCCTCTTGTAATTATTCCGAGCGGCTATCATTACCACAGCATCCCAATGGTACTGGTTGGGGCGTTTAATTGAGACACCGATCTCTCATTTCGACCCGCGTTATTATCTTAATGGCCGGAGAACCAGCGGCGCATTTTTTCACCGCGTAAAATATAACTTCCATTGCATGCTTCGTCATCCGCAATTTTCTCCCCCCCGCTCGAAATTTTATTCCCGGTGTCGGTCTCCACGCGGAAAGAAAAAGGCGGAGCGCAGCTGTAATTGACGAATTACGCGAAACGAAATGAAGTCGCCTCGAAAATACCAAGATTGCCGTTGTCGTTTTTTTTTTAACGGCCTCTGCTATTTTTTCCGAAAAGACGCCCTCTAGTGTGTATCCGTTTAACGATATGACCGAGAAGCACGCGGGGACTTTTTCTTTCCTCGATAAAACGCCGTCCTTATGACGTCCTGGACCATTTACGATTTTCCGCACCGCGAGTTTCTCTCCCCCATATATTTTCCGGAGACCACACCTCGGAGCGGAAGTGACGTCACGCGTGGGGCGAACGCGATCGAAGCGTTTTGCGCGCGACGAATTATTAAATTCGTGGTAAGAAATTCGATCCCTCTGATAAACCGATCGCTCGAAGACCGCTTTTTGTTTCCGCGGGAGATTTTGCATCGTTTTATGATCACTAGAGTATGGTTCGGAAACGGGCAATTTTCCGTTGCATCGAAGCGTGATGGGGATTGAATAAAAAAGTGTAACGCTATTTTTCTGCGCGTCGAGAACGAGTTTTTTCCTCAACGCGCTTTAGTGCGCTTCCTTGTCCCACTGGATGATGCGGAGTGCATGTTTTGGTTGGATTTTGAAGTAACTTGCTCTCTCTACCTTTAACGCTCTCAATGAGTGTAAGAAATTCTGAAACTTAAGGTTTTTTAGCCGAACATTATGGAACGCCGTGTAAAAAAATTCAGAAACTGTTTCGTATTTTACACAAAATTTATTTTCCGCGACCGGTTTCGACCATGGCCGTCGTGTTTAATAAATATTTCTGGAAAATACGAAGTACTAAAACGTTACGTAAATTATGTTTCACGGTTTATACCATGACGGA
This sequence comes from Ladona fulva, assembly GCA_000376725.2. Taxonomy (NCBI): domain Eukaryota; kingdom Metazoa; phylum Arthropoda; class Insecta; order Odonata; family Libellulidae; genus Ladona; species Ladona fulva. The sequence goes on from KZ308507.1 coordinate 460,515, forward strand.
CCATTTTCAATAAATATTTCGGAAAATACGAGGTACGTTACTGATTTGTTTTAGATTCCGAGTTCTTTTCTGCTTGTCTTACTTGATTATTTGTTAAAGAAAAAAGATCGGACATAGAACCTTTACCAACGGCATGTAAAGGATATTTACAACGTTCTATCGGCCTATGCATTGCAGGCCCAATAAAAAATTATCAATTTAGTCGATTAAAGCGACTAAATCCTTGTCATTATTCTACGTTGCTAATCAACTTTAAGGTCAGGTGGCAGTGTAAAGTTCTATGATTATGTCTATGTCTATGTGAGCACCCTGTAAGCCGCCTTTCGGCGTGTGGCAGGGGGTGCATGCACCATGTCTCTATTTCCTTAATCAATTATTTTCGCGCATCGTTCACGGAAAAAATGAGTTCTTGAATCGATTGATTCTAGCATCTATTCCTCTGATCTTTCTCGCATTATCGGAACGGCCTACGTAGCATGGTGAACGCATTATATCGGGTACATAATCTATGAACATGTTTTCTCTGAATTTCTCCAGTAAATTGATCCTTTGTGTAAATCTTCTAACTTCCAAAGATTCCCATCTTGCGTCCTGGAGCATCTTAGTGACCCTCACTAATTTATCGTAGCAATTCTTCGCAAAACGTATCGCCTTTCGCTGCACCTTTTCTAATTCTTTAATACAACACTTACCGGCAGGGTCCCATACACTACACGCATACTCAAGAAGAGGTCTAACTAACGCAAAATAGCATCGCTCAAGTTCTATTCTATAACTATTCACTAAATATAGAGTATGAGAAGAATGGTCACAACGAATGTTTAAATTAATTCTACACTCATGACAATGTAATTGAACATCGTAAACGTCAGTGGTATACAAATTAGGTCCCAAGGGAAAAATCCGGTCGGAAAAATACGTATATATTCATTTGGTGCATTAAGATAACTGTCGCGTAGATCATTAATCATTTATTATAACTACTTGTAGTTACATTCTTCCCAACATTATCAAGAAGCCGCATAGAGAGTTCAAGTAACTTCTTAAAAGGTTTGATGTAATTGAAATACACTTGAATAAATGCTTCCCGTAGAACCACAGAGAATTTTACCTGCTCCGCCAAGTTAAAATTTTGGCACCACTTCCGTAAAATATGAAACCGTATCAAATGAACATTCCGAAATTAAATTAATATTTTGGTTGCAGCTTTATTGGTAATTGTTATTATTCCTTAATCCGGAGTCCGGTTACGCAAGTAAGCTCCGTTGCGAATGTAGTTTTTGATTTATTTCCACCACCCGCGACCTTTTTCTTGTGAAGGATTACGCCAGTACCTACCGCTTCGTCTCCACCTCTGGCTGCACTCACATCGCTAAAAACTTGATTCACACGCCTTGATGCCGTCGCTCCTGGCAACGCCGTAGCAAATTATGCTATGAAGGCGACATGATGGTTGGCCTCCGATATGCAAGCTCCAACCCGAACGTCCTCCACGGAGCGGAGCAATTGTTACATTCGCGAGCTGGATTCCGGCCTGTCCCTCCTTCGCACATCTAGTTTACACTGCGATTTAACTCATAAAAACAAATTAGCATAGGCGACCGTGCGACGTCATGATGCCTTAATCGGACTCTCCGAACGTGGGTGTATACGAGAAAATGAAATATATGGAAATTAAGAAAAAAGGAAAAACAGAAAAGGAGCAGTATGTTAATTTCGAATTGTGTTTACATACCGCGTGCCGTACGTTCGCTGTGCTCGGGGTCGTGTTTATTTTTCGTCACACTCTTTCTCGGCCTTTTCTTTCTCTATTTTCCTCCGTTTAGGTCACGATGATTGTGCTCGTTCCAGGAGCCTGGGACGTGACGGTCCGTTTGCGTCATTGTTGAGACCACGGTCTCTGCCTCTATCCTGAGCTCCTCTATTCAGTAAATTCCTCACTATCCCGCGAACCTCCCAAGACTTCAAAGAATAACGCTGCGAAGTGTTTGCGAATTTTTGGGCTTAGATCCCAGGGTCAAAAATGTCATTATTTCTTTGTAAATGCCTTTTCAATCCATGTGTCAGTGGGAGTGATTGCTGTGTGTGAATTGAATTTTTCTGATGGTATATTGAGGATAAGCATTGAGTAAGTCTTTAATTTGGATAAATACTCGTACGTCATGGAATTCTTTCTTGTAATTCGTCAAGCATTGCGTTTAGTCATGAACGAGCCTCTAGTTTTAGAAATAATATTACTATCCCGTTTATATAGTGTGATTTGATGTGAAATGTTTTTATAAATAAGTCTTCATATATTTATTCACATTACTATTTCCTAGAATGAATAGTAATTCCTGAAGTTCTTAAGCAATTATGGTATATCAGAAGAGTTTAGCAGTAGTATTGCTAAAAGTGCTTCGACAGCTAAGGTCATTTCGCACGTGGGCAACCACCGGGAATCGAACCCGGGACCGCTTTCACCGAAGTCGAAAAGAAGAATTTTGCACAATGAGTTAGCAGGAGCAGTTTTTGGTAACGGAAATTATACTTAACTCAGAGCATGGATAATGTGATCGGAATCGATGGATACGGTGAGACGCAACTAGGCTAGATGAGGAGTTAGATTTTATCAGCATTACTTGCGAGGATATCTCGGTAGTTTTCATATTAGTACAGCGATGAACAAAACTGAGACAAAACTAGATTAAAAATTCATTTTCTTTATTCAATTTTTATTTCCTTCGCCGAAATACTAATGAGCAATATTCCATTAATTAAGATATTACTGCAGGAACATTGGTAATGCTCTATTAAAATCAGTAACGTAAAAGATAAATGCAGTGAGTCATGTGAATATTATGTACATGGCTCACTGGATATGTAATCATTAAATCGTAAATTAAATATTAAGTCGTAAAATATAGACGAGATAATTTTATTTGTTAAATTGACATCCTGGTAAATATCGAATCATAGCCAACGCCAACTTTCCGGTTCATTGTGCAGTAGCTCAAAATCGATTGCACTGACCCCATAAGCCCGTTGTTTAACACGCAAATAAAGCGTAAATATTTATGGGTGGAGAGATCGAACATGTTTCTGGCTGAAAATTATTGGATGGCTCAACGAATAATTATTATTTTCGTTTTTGGAGGTACAAAAGGGAATTGGATAGTCTGTGGGTGGGGGATGTAGGTTGATGGATGTTTTTTTTGGGTATCGGAAAACTTGTTTAAGCTTCTGAATCCGAAACGAGTGTAATTTAAACATTAATAAATAAAAATCGTAACCGAACAGAGAGCAGATGAGTTTTTGAAGCCCTGAATCTATTCAGTATGTGTAATAAAACGCTGTATTTACTCTCATGAGCTTTCTCTTTGACGTACCTCGGTATTTCCGGTCGTGTTTTTTTCAATTATTTTCTACTAATAAATTTCAATCTCTGAATTTTTTGAGTGACGCACTATAAATTGAAAATAATGTTATGTTGTTTCCAGTAAGTAATATATGATAAAAAATGTTATTGAGGTATTGAGGGAAAAGAAAAGAAAAAAAGAAAAAGAATTTTATTGAGGGAAAAAATAATGTTATTGAGGGAAAAATACAAAAAAGCAGAGGGGAAGACAGAGACAAAAGTTATTAGATGACATAAAGGGTGGATCACCTGGAGGTGAAGGAAAAGGTGATTAGTGGAGAATATTAAGGCACATTGGTTGAAAGGTACGAGTAGAAAACTCATGATATTGATGAATTCGTAGAAGTCCGCAGGTCGAAGTATTATAAAATCAATCACATGACTTAAATTGTTATTCTCTCTTTGTAGAGTATACGTATTGTTTCTTATTAGCCTGAAATGGGTGATAGAGAGATAGTGATTTTTAAATTAAATATAATATTTCGTAAACCATATCCCCAAATATATAATCAGTTTAGATTTTGATTCATACTTTCTTTGCAGTTATTTTAGTTTATTTTTGTTAATTAATTTCTTTATTGCATCATGTCATTGTTTTCTTTCTAAATCGTTCATGATAAATAAAGTATTATTATTAATGTGATTGCGTGTAATACGAATTACGACAAAATCGTCCAATTTATGAGGAATTTCATTTAACATTAGAAGAAAGATTCAAAAGAAAATAGGTACGAAAATTTTCTCATGAATATGCAGATATTACTCGTGTATAATTTTAAAACCTAATTCGTAATTTATGACTGTGCTCGGATTTCCTATTAATCCGCTTTAAGTAGTCATTCGTTCGTCCAACTTAATTATTGATCTCAGTCAGGCCGGATAACAAAGCTTCTGTTAAGTGTATACCGTGAATCTCAGGAACGTGTCGCTCTTCTGTACTCTTCTCAATCTTCTCTACAGATTAATAAAAAAAACTCGCATTCCCGACAGATTAGTAATCGTTCCGTATAAAAAGCAGCGAGTGGCGGATCACCCGTTTTTTCATCAAAATGGAAATCGGTTAATCAACGTTTTTACAGTATTAACTCGTTATTTTTATATCGTAAGCATTTTTATGCTCTCCTTGTCTGGCATTTCATTCCTTCTAACCCTCCGCCGGATTCTCGAAGAGGTTCCCATCGCCTCCGACGAAATTGGTTTTGTCTCCGGGACGTCATGTCATATACGATCTTTTTTCCTCTCTCGCCTCGCTCCTTTTTTTACGGCCCTGGCCAGGATGCCGCCTAGGAAGAATATTAAGAAGGAACCCAGAAGAAAGAAGGGAGATGATGTTCTACATTCGTTAAGAGGATGGGGAGGGGAAAGTGGGAGAGGGTGTCGGATGGTCGAGCGTCTGGTAATTACCGAGGGGGTGAAGAAGGGGTGGCGGGGGTTTTTAAAGGCGTCGATGGAGGAGGTCCATACGGGCGGAAATGGAGCTCTACATTAGCCGCCCCACGGGGAGGGACGGAGTGGAGTGCCCTGTTGGGAGAGAGCGATTGGTAGCAGTGAAGGAATGGAGAGTATGAGAAATGAGTCAAGAGGGAGAGCGTGAGGAAAATTGGTGGATGAGAAAAATGGTGCGAAAGCGTGGGCGAAGGAGTCCTCAGGCGACATCAGGTGTGTTTTTCTTGGAAGATGTGACGACTCCAGCCGTCAAAGACTGGCGTCGCACGAGATGGATTGTACTACCGCCGCTTTGGCTCTACCACTCCGGAGTAAAGCTTTTTATCACGCCGGGAGGAGGAAAATGTAATATCTTGGACATTTCATATTTTTCCCTGCTTTCTCCCTCTCTCGCTGATGGGTTATAGTTCAACTGTGACCAATTATTTACAGTGCATGCGTATCATCTGAAACAAAAGAAATAGTGACGTATAAATACATTTAATGCTTGCAAGCTTTTCCCATACTTTTAATCTTCCGGAAGAGTTCTAAAATTCAAACGGAATAACTAGGCTATTTTGTAAGTTGTGCAGATAAAAAATAGGACCTATGTAATGTACAAAAGAAGCAAAATAAGTTCAGTGAAAGCAAATTCCATGTCTAAAGTAAGGTTTCCCCGATATTCAAGCCCGTTTCTACTTAGCTCAGCATTTAAAATCACAATAGGATCGTTATTATTACGGAGCACTTATTGCCTTTTACGGAACTGTGGTGTTCCTTAGAATATGTTGTGTTAAAATGCCATTAAAACTATTTATTTTCTATTTCTCTCCGTTGTTCCTAACGTACAACGCCCCATGAACGAATTTTTAGGCATATTTGAGATGTGTGTGTGTGTGTGTGTGTGTGTGTGTGTGTGTATNTTCAGTTAGTGATAACGCTTTGTAGACGTAGGTTATTTCATTTATGTGATTTTCGTACACCTATATTCTTTAGGAGGTTTTTAATATTAACATAAATAACAAAACATCTCACTCATTCCATAGCCTGAGGTTTATTAAGAGTCTCATAGCGGCTTCAGGAAGATAAAATTAATCGAGTTACCGTGGTGGTGGCAGGTGAGTGTCATCTCCTCCTCAAAAACGTTCAACCCAACTATGTATCGATTGAGAGGTTTACCTTATGCCTTATTCGAGATTCTTGGTGAAAGGTTCGACCTTAAAATCGTAATTTATTGGAAGGAGATTGGAGTCGGCAGTTTCCCTTCCTCATTCCGTTAAAGATGATAGTCTCTAAAGAACTAGAATATGTTTGTTTTGATTTTTTTCTCGAAAACGAAAGCTGTAGTCTGTCTCGTAGTCTAACAAATTAAGTACTAGTATTTCTGTTCCTAAAATGATTATCATTAGTGGAGTAATCCGGTAATAAACAAGAACGAATCTTTTCTTGCAAAGCCTAAGGAACTGTGTAGTGGGATAGCAGGGATGGCAGACCTTTTATCGGAAGTTTGTCATGCTTGGCTAACAAGTACCGATTTATCATATGTTATTACGTCACTGATGAGGTCAAGATGTTGTTGTTGACGAAATAATAATAATAATCTTGTCTTTATTTAGGCGAATTTTAGTCTGATGAGACCACTCTTACAATTAATCTAATAATGACGTACCCAAACAACAATGCCCTTAGAATACAAAATACAATTATTAAAAGATAGAATTCACATTTACTTCAGATTTTTAGTTCGTTTACTGAATAAATTATATTTTGGATAGCGCCATCTAAATTCCACGTATCTCAAATATTCTCTCTAGTAACACTTCAAGCAGGCACACCATACGGTCGCCATCCCGATGTAGTGGAAAAGATCAACATTTTAATATGAATCTAAAAATTTGCAATTTCTGGTCCCATAAATTGGTCCGCAAGAGATACTCTTATTTAATAAATCCAAAGATAAGAAATTTGGGTTAAATTTGAAATCTTCCAGTGTGTGAAATATGATGATTTTATAATATTCCAGCTTAAACGGGTGAGTGAGCTCAGTGAATCGAGCATATTAAGCAATTCTGGGTCAAATATTTACTTAATTGCGGAGATCGGTATTTCAGTCCTATTGGAAACGCTGAGAAAGCACCATTATTTCACTAATTACTATCCGCAGGCTTCTGATTCCGTAAAATTTAATATTTATCTAACGAAGGGTAATATTTCATTTGCCTTGTGTTGCACAAGTAGCAGTCACGTTTAAAAATTCAGTCAGCAAAAGTAAAACAGGATGTTTAATTTTAGAGGAGTATTTTTAACCTTTGACGTGTGCATTTAATGTTTAGAACAGAAGACGAGGACTTTATGAGATGTGCTAACATCGCTGAAACATCCATGCGTCCGTGAACTTAGGGGTCTAGGGCTAACGCTGCTTGCTGTGGAACGTGTGAATGGAGAGGATCAGTGGAGAGGCCATAATATAGAGGGGAACGCAGAGAAAGGGAGCGAGAAATGGCTGATGAAACAGATGGGGAGGGATGTTATACGGACAAGGGCGTGGAATCTTTTCTGCGAAGAGCTGCTCTTATCGATGTATTAGGAACTCCGCGACGAAATGCATTTACTCGATGACATTTCTACGAATCGTGTCAGAATTCGAATCGGATGCTATCCCCGGATTTCGTCGTGTCCGTGTGTTATTATGATGAAAGCATGATAACTAGAGATTGCTCTGTAGCATAGCAACAGAAGCTTCATGTTTCCTCACAGCGGAAGAACTCTATTTTTCCATCTGCTTGTCTTTTCCCTTGTCAGTATTTTGTACTCTTTCCTACTCGTCACACTTATAAACGAAATCTCAGAGGCACGGTCCGTAACGGTAAGTTTTGATTAGACTTTAAATGGAAATTAAGGAAAACTAAGTTTACGTTAGACAATTTTTACACTCGGTTAGAATAAAGCTATTTTTCCGATGTAGAAATACTAACTTACGTCATTCCCGTGTAAAATCGACACCTTTTAATTTTAGTAATGAACTTCCATCAAACGGTTACACAATTCGTAGAAATCTGCGCTACAATGGTGGAAAATAACAGTTCATGGATAACATGAAGCTTACAATCTATCGATACAGAAATCGCAGACGAGATAGTTGATTTTGTTATTACCGTAAATAGCGTTCGCGAACTCCAGGAGAATACGAAAAAATGTCACAGGGAAATGATCGAAGGACCTATAACCCTAACCTTTTTTTACGCGAAGCATTAGAGAAGCTAACGGAGTTAAGGGTTAGTTAGGGATGGCGGTGGGATTGCACCCCCTGATACACTCCACTGGCGGTTTTCAGGGTTAATATTGTAATTGTAAATGTAAAAGTTAAAATACCAAAAGTCAGTTGGTTTACCGGTTAGGAAGCACTCGCCAAAGAAAATTGAATCCCTAGTTTCCCAGCTCGATTTTAGATAGATATGAAAATTAGGCTTCAAATGGGACTGGGAGAAAATTGGCATCGATAGGATGGACCTTTATATGACGAAAATTTCCATATGACGGAATTATTGACGAAGACCTGCACGTTTCCATCCGCGGGGAAACTTTATAACGAAAGTGCCGAGGGATGGAATTACGGCGTAGAGGAATAATTTATGGATCTTCGCTGTAAAGGGGTTTTTTACGGTATTGGGAAGTAAACTGAGGTGGCGGATGAGGAAAGAGAGGCGATATAAAGACGGAGGAAGGAAAGTCCCATTCCTCACCCGCTTTCCCTCATCTCCGGAATGGGAGAGGGACCAGAAAAGAGATTGGGTGTGGAGTGGTTGGAGAGAAGGGATTGAGGAGGGAAAGGTTCGGAATTTGCCCTCCGAGGTCAAGTGTAATGAAAATATTTGATGTTCATTAATTATTTAAAGGGAAGGAGAGAGAGGATGGATGACTGAGAGCTAATTCGCTGAGTTTTTTTTCGGGTTCCAGACCTAGATGAGGTTGGGTCTCGCCAGAAGTCGCTGATGTCTCCGGGTTTTTTGCGTGTTGCCGAAAGATGTGTACGTCCTTATGATACTCTCTCCTGCTGTAACTTACTGGCGTCAGTCCTCGGTTCGGTTGCGTGGCGTATTTAGTGGTCGAGTGCTGAGGAGTCACGAAGAAATGTCCGTGTTATACTCTTGGTGATATGGAATGAACCTGAGACAACTTTTGATCACAGTTGAATTATTGTGTGCATAAGATACGTTTAAAGTAGACCAAATTTTATTTGGCCGCCCAGATATCTTGAGGTTGACAATTACCAGGGAAGCAATTCATAATCATGTAGGTCTTCATTATGTATTGCTCGTGCTTCCTTTTGGAAATTGTTTCGGAGATGTATGATCTTTTGCGGGAATAGGATACTTTGACAACTGATAACTATCGGGATTTTGTTACATATATAGAATCAGATATTCAGAAAATTCGAGGAACACATAGATATGGTATGATATGAAGGGCAACACATCTTTTAAATATATTGTTAATTAATATGATTATGGTTATCTAATTATAATTTTTATTTTTCGTCCAATTATGTAAACGTCACGAACTGACGTCTGAAAAAAGTGTATAATACTGAAAGTGTTCCCCCTAGCTTCAAGGGATTACTAAATAAAAATTTCGCCGTGTTTCTTAAAAAAAATCACTTTTTTCCCGCACTCAGCTCTGATTTTATATATAACATTATTTAACTCGAGTTTCAGTTAGTGATAACGCTTTGTAGACGTAGGTTATTTCATTTATGTGATTTTCGTACACCTATATTCTTTAGGAGGTTTTTAATATTAACATAAATAACAAAACATCTCACTCATTCCATAGCCTGAGGTTTATTAAGAGTCTCATAGCGGCTTCAGGAAGATAAAATTAATCGAGTTACCGTGGTGGTGGCAGGTGAGTGTCATCTCCTCCTCAAAAACGTTCAACCCAACTATGTATCGATTGAGAGGTTTACCTTATGCCTTATTCGAGATTCTTGGTGAAAGGTTCGACCTTAAAATCGTAATTTATTGGAAGGAGATTGGAGTCGGCAGTTTCCCTTCCTCATTCCGTTAAAGATGATAGTCTCTAAAGAACTAGAATATGTTTGTTTTGATTTTTTTCTCGAAAACGAAAGCTGTAGTCTGTCTCGTAGTCTAACAAATTAAGTACTAGTATTTCTGTTCCTAAAATGATTATCATTAGTGGAGTAATCCGGTAATAAACAAGAACGAATCTTTTCTTGCAAAGCCTAAGGAACTGTGTAGTGGGATAGCAGGGATGGCAGACCTTTTATCGGAAGTTTGTCATGCTTGGCTAACAAGTACCGATTTATCATATGTTATTACGTCACTGATGAGGTCAAGATGTTGTTGTTGACGAAATAATAATAATAATCTTGTCTTTATTTAGGCGAATTTTAGTCTGATGAGACCACTCTTACAATTAATCTAATAATGACGTACCCAAACAACAATGCCCTTAGAATACAAAATACAATTATTAAAAGATAGAATTCACATTTACTTCAGATTTTTAGTTCGTTTACTGAATAAATTATATTTTGGATAGCGCCATCTAAATTCCACGTATCTCAAATATTCTCTCTAGTAACACTTCAAGCAGGCACACCATACGGTCGCCATCCCGATGTAGTGGAAAAGATCAACATTTTAATATGAATCTAAAAATTTGCAATTTCTGGTCCCATAAATTGGTCCGCAAGAGATACTCTTATTTAATAAATCCAAAGATAAGAAATTTGGGTTAAATTTGAAATCTTCCAGTGTGTGAAATATGATGATTTTATAATATTCCAGCTTAAACGGGTGAGTGAGCTCAGTGAATCGAGCATATTAAGCAATTCTGGGTCAAATATTTACTTAATTGCGGAGATCGGTATTTCAGTCCTATTGGAAACGCTGAGAAAGCACCATTATTTCACTAATTACTATCCGCAGGCTTCTGATTCCGTAAAATTTAATATTTATCTAACGAAGGGTAATATTTCATTTGCCTTGTGTTGCACAAGTAGCAGTCACGTTTAAAAATTCAGTCAGCAAAAGTAAAACAGGATGTTTAATTTTAGAGGAGTATTTTTAACCTTTGACGTGTGCATTTAATGTTTAGAACAGAAGACGAGGACTTTATGAGATGTGCTAACATCGCTGAAACATCCATGCGTCCGTGAACTTAGGGGTCTAGGGCTAACGCTGCTTGCTGTGGAACGTGTGAATGGAGAGGATCAGTGGAGAGGCCATAATATAGAGGGGAACGCAGAGAAAGGGAGCGAGAAATGGCTGATGAAACAGATGGGGAGGGATGTTATACGGACAAGGGCGTGGAATCTTTTCTGCGAAGAGCTGCTCTTATCGATGTATTAGGAACTCCGCGACGAAATGCATTTACTCGATGACATTTCTACGAATCGTGTCAGAATNCTTTTATGCCAGATTTAATCTCATTTTCGAGTCAAATTTCATTACCTCTATCAAAAAGCACCCTTGTATTTGATCTCGTTTCCTGCGTTCCAAATTGATTCCAAGAATCCGCGATATGTTTTGATTCTCAAGCTCCTTTCATCAAATAAGGAGTGTGAGGCTGGAGTGGTTTTCCATTTGATATCCCCGGTGGAGATGTTTGCTCGAGTTTTTGCTCTTGCTTTCGTTCCTGGAGTTGATTGTCGTCGCAGACGCATATTAGTAATCAGTTCGACAAGCCAACGTTCGGACACCAGGAGCAGTCCTGGCGATATCTCGGCGTTTTTTCATCGCCTTACGAACGAGAAGAGAAATCTGGATTACATCTTCCGTCTTTCGGACCTTGATGTATGCACGCGTCATCAACTCGGTGGTTACTTTTCACCACGAGAAAAAAATCGCCCGGGTCCTATTTCTCTCGTACGGATCATTTGCATACGATCTCGATGGGATAGCGTTTGGAGTGTGTGTGAAAATGTTAATGGCGGAGCGAGTGGAGAACGCGGCGACGGCTTTTTGAGGAAATGTATTCATCGAGGGATTTCGGGGCGATCCATCTTCCGTTGCGGAATTTTTAAGCGGCCAGAATAATGAGACGCTTGTATTAGGATGTTCCGTGGGTGATCGCGTCGTCCTTTTAGCCTTCATCCCCTGACGTAGGGTGGTTGTCGCCTAGTCCGCGCACTTCAGTCCGTTATGTGCCGCTCGCGTAGACCTCTGGGAGCCATCTGTGAGCGTTTGTTTGCCCTATTTTCTGGTCTGTGAATTTGTGGATGTTAGAGTAACGAATTTCATTGACTTTTACGATGACCGTTCCCGTATCGCCCTTAAGTTCACAATTATTTTTTTTTTTTGACGGAAGGGGATGTTGTTTGATTTATGAAATGCAATTTATTCATACATAAATGTAGTTGCGTAATCTTTAAATTTGCATCATCTCAATTTTTTACTTCCTATTTTTTTTTGCTGTATGGGTATGAAACGTAGACTTTGCGAAGAGGAGGTAAAAAGATCAGAAACCTTTGAGATGTGGGTTTGGCGTAGAATGGAAAGGGTAAGTTAGGTTGCTAGAAAAACATACACAAAAATACTAGAGATGGTTGGAGAAGAGAGGGTTTTCATTAAACGTCGACAGAGGAAATGAGTGGACTAAATATTGAAGAGAAAGGGATTATAAAAGAATGTTATTAAGGGAAGAATACAAGGGAAAAAGCAGAGGGGAAGACAAAAGTTGTTAGATGGCTTAAAGGGTGGGGTGGGTTACCGGGAGGTGAAGGAAATGGCGAGTAGTGGAGAATAGTAGGGCTCATGAACCTACCGAAAGATATGGTTATGTGATATTAATTACATTTATGTATGTAATACATTTATTTATTAAAAAGGCAGGAAGAATACAAGGGAAAAAGCAGAGGGGAAGACAGAGACAAAAGTTATTAGATGACATAAAGGGTGGATCACCTGGAGGTGAAGGAAAAGGTGATTCCGGCAGGGTCCCATACACTACACGCATACTCAAGAAGAGGTCTAACTAACGCAAAATAGCATCGCTCAAGTTCTATTCTATAACTATTCACTAAATATAGAGTATGAGAAGAATGGTCACAACGAATGTTTAAATTAATTCTACACTCATGACAANTAAAAAGGCAACCAGCTGGTATGCTAAATTGTAAACTAGAATTAGTTAAGAAATAAAGAGAGACAAATGAATTACTAAAGTAAAATGACTTTTTTTGTATTAGCATAGAAATTGTTATATTTAGACGACGATGTGACGTAATTCGTAAATATGCGGTTTGATGTGCGTAACGAACGAAATATATTTGTTATTTATTTTTATATTTTTGGAACTATTTTAACTACCATTTAAGTTTCGGTAATTTGTTTCACTAATTCTGGTTATGATGCTGGGTAAGGTGTGCACCTAACCCAGTATCATAACTATAATTAGAGAACGCACTACGTTGTAATCAGCATCGTGGTCCTGTTAATTTATTCGTGGATATCGTAGTCCCTGTCAAGGTTCTCTGAAAATTATTATCTATCATTTCGGTGAAGGTAACGAAGTTTTATTATATACTATGAACGATAAGAATCTGCGAATAAAAGAAGAATGGAAGAATTGCTAATCTACATATAAGAAACTTTGTTGTGAAGATTCAGTGGACCGCTGAGAAACTATGCTGAAGAGGCAATCATTATATCAGCGTTATAATTAATTGTTCTTCCAATTCTGCTTATTGTTCTCGAGAAATATGCTGAATTTGACATTTATTCCGAGTTGTTAATTAATCAGGTTTCTTTTCCCCGTCACATAAATTTCAAATACCGTTGAGAAGCCGTGTGATAAAATCCTCTGGGCATTGTACATCTTTAGGGACCCCCATTATTTCATCACGCTCCTTTGGTCGAGTCGCTGAAAATCTCGTAACTTCGATTCACCTTTCGCGAACAGCGTGGGCAATTTTTATCTCCCGCCGAGAATCTGAACTCTTTTATTAATGTCTTCGCCCGCGTTGTTATTTTTCTCGAGTGGCTTCCCATGAAAGAGCTCTCCTTGCTTTAATTGTCCCTCGAGATTTTCCTCTTCTATTTTCGTCCCCTCGGTCTCCGATAATGACCTTATTATGGTCATATCGTGACTCTGCCCCTCTTCTTCCTCCTTCAGCGCCCTTCGGGGTCGTTAAGCCCATGGCGCCCCCTCTTTTGTGTTGCATGAACCGATGCATTAGCCCTCATTATCGCAAGATCATCTCCCCGATTCCGCCGTAAGCTGGTTTTTGTTTAACATCGCCTCGACCATAGCTCTTTTCACTCTTCCCCTTTGGTTACTTTTAATCTTCTTCATTTCGTTCCGCTTTTCTCGGCAAAATGGAGGCGAGGGAGTCGAACTCCACCGTTACGCTTCCAGTATAGGAAGCGTAACGGTGGAGACCCCAAGTGACAAAAAGTGAAAGAGAAGGCTGGGGTCGACTTATGCCTAGGGAACGCCGAATCGCAGTCGTGTTAAAAGAGGAAATATCGCACTCGGTCCATTAAGACGAGGGGTCCGAAGGGTTAACCCGATGGTTCACAATGGGGAAGGTTTCCGGCCTAGAAGGATTCGTACGGGGAGAGGAAAACTGGGTAATTAATTACCTCCTCAGTTAAGAGAATTCATAGCGGTCTCGTTTTATATAAAGAATTACCTCCTGCACTGTGTGTAGCAGCGCGTTATTTGTTGAACAAGATGTTTTTCTCTTCATATATCAAATTTTATGCGATGCCGTGTGGATATTTTCAAGTGTTCGGTGTATTTAGATTCTTGGTCACCCTCCAAGTGAAGCTTGGACCGGAACTAGGGTTCTAATGACTCTCTTTTGGAGCAAATAAATACTCGACTGCTTTCGTAAGTTTGAGAAGTTAAATATGTGCAGTGTAAACTTAAATGTTTATTAATGGGGTGGCAATATTTCGCTGCGATGAAAAAATTAAGATGGATAGAGTTTCTATTTTTATTTTCTCGAGATATAAGGGCGGGATCACTTCCTTTCTGCCGGCTCTTTCCCTCCACTCAATCCATCTTTTTATAACATCCTTTGTAGTTTCTTTTATGCCGCGGCTCTTAACTATATTAATCATTATGTTGTAAATCTTCATCGTTCGCATAAACCTAAAAGGCACCCTCTTAAATATTAAAGCCCTTCTAAGCTCATATTTTTTAAGTTAGAGATGTTTCTATTGTTTTTTTTTCGAGTCTATTATTGTAATCACCATTGCTATCACTTACTGAATTTTTATACATCTTTGTCTTATTAATTACATACTTCTATTGTCTTTAGAGTTATTATTCTTATGTATTCATTGTAATTATAACGAAAACTCGAGGAACCGTTCGTAAATAAGATGGTTTAAAGTTTTTTATTGCGGACACGTTCTTAGACGTGAGTTGATGTCACCGCAAAAAGAAAGCAAAAGCTATAAAGTAAATCACGAAGAGTGGCGTACTCCGGATTTATCTGCGATTATTCCTATAATAAATTTCATTGCTTTGCTGAAATACTCGACTTTATGAATTAGTCTAAAATGTATACACTCACTTGATCAAATCAAATTTAAATACTCATATTTTTTCATTGCTAAAGAAAAGAATTTTCTGAAACATGACATTTCGTAATACAGATAGCAAAAATCGAGAAAATATACGGAGTTTTCATGGATAAAAGTCGGTAATGAAGTGAGAAGGATTACGATGTGATCGATTGATCGCATTATACATTCAGCGGACCGCAAAACACACGGATACAATGAAGCAAAATAGAAATAATATTTCGCTCCCAGTTTACCGGTGTCGACGTAAATAAGAGTGAAATGAACTCGTTCGCGGGAAGAGACAGATGGGACACGGGAAACACGGTTTGAAGCCCTTAAATCTGCGACGAATGTCCATTCATGCAACAGCGAAAACATCTCTTACGGTCCCCCTTCCCCGAGCTTTCGCGAGTGAAAATGAGTATCCAGAATAAAAGCGGGATTTTTGTATCATTCCTTCGTGTTTCATTTCGTTTTTGTTTCTGGGCGGGAATTTCGGCGCACGAGATACTCCGTCGCTAAATTAAAGGGTTCTTGCTGAAATAAAAGAGCGTATCCTTCATTTTTTGCGAACCCTCTGATTCTCGGAAAAACATTTTGACGCTCGCACGAAGTGAAAACGACTTTGCGGAAAAAGATTGTCGTTTTTTTTCTGGACCCATGTAGCCATTCGTCGTGGTCTTCTTTCCTACTACGAATCTGACCTAGGATTTCAAAAAAAGGAGACAATTTTGTCGCTAATTTGAGACAAATACGTGAATCATGTTCAGCTCGTCTCTTTTGCATGCTCTTTCATTAGGAAATTAACGTATGAGTTGGCAATATAAAATCCTGCAACTTTTTAATTTTCAATTATTAAAAATTTCAATATATTTAATTTAGATTTTTAAAATCTTATTTAAGTAACTACCTGAGTTTGCATGTTTGCGTATACTATTAGTGTAAATGTTCAGATTTCTCTTTTCCCGTAGTTTGAACAACTGGTGATTGTCTTCTATGTGGTGCAGTATTTTTTCTGTGTTCGATGACCACATTTCTATGTTTTGAAGCTGTTAGGAAAATATATTGGACCCTCCTTTGATGATTTTGATTTTATGGTCATTGCAAATTTAATAGAAAATTAGATCTCAGCTTCGAGAAAGCAACTTCCGCATCTGACGTTCTGACGCATCAGAGGTCAAGTCACTTGGCTCCGCGTTGGGAACGAGGTACATAGTTCACTTTATCGTGAGCCAGATCTCGTTGGTAAGCAAAGTAATCTAAGCAAGGGATTGATTCTAAACCTTAGTATATGTTTGCACATGTTTTTCTTTGCTGTTCGCGTTGAGAGATGATGAAAGAGTTCCTTCGTATGTTTTGCATGGAATAGCATGAATACTTCTTATACTATTATTTGATTTGTCTGATAATGAAGTAAGAAAAACGAATGAATGCTACGAAACGGAAAATGGGAAAAGAAATAGGCCTCGAAAAGATCTTAGAAGTATCATTAGTTATGGAAAACTACCATTGCGTTGCATATATGGCGTTCATTAGTTTCATTTAGTTCAGGGGATTGTTATTCTAATTCCAATAGCAATAATGGAGTAGAGATAAGAGAATGTATTCTACTCGCAAGACTTCCTGGATAATTAAAAACATCGGTAAATAGTTAAAATTTTATAAATATTCGTAGATTATTTTCTTTCTGGAATTTTAAATTACATAGCTGTCATTTATTCGTATAATATACTCCTATGTAATTTAGAGTCACAATCTTTAGATTATTAAGTTTTCCATTACTGTCTTAGATACTTCTATTATCTATGGCGTTATTTTGTCAACAATATTAAAATGGCTGTTAGATTAGCTAATCGTTATGGAAGCATTCGAGAAATAACCTTCGAGTACCTCAAGGACTTTAAAAAGGAAACTAGAAAACAGCTCCATCTCGCCCAATCCTTCGCCAACGATAACTCTCCCATTAATCCTCGCTCACGGTTTTCAAAGTCGCCCTTGAAAGATGCAGATGCCCTCAAAGAATATCTCCACGCGACCGCTGAAAGACCTGCAAATCTCTCCTCTTTCAGCGCGCTCTCGACTGCGCCAACTCGGACGCGAAAATGGATGTCCTTTCGGCGACCCGGGGCCATTTAGCATCCTGTCCCGGTTCAAGTACGAACTCGGGACTCCCGCACAAAAGAGCCTACAATTACGATGGTCCTTAACATTTCCTCGGGAAGAAGATCCGAGTCATACGACGTCACTTGAACTCCGTACACCTCAATCTGCGTGGAGCGCTTTAATATCCTCGAGTTGTATGGAAGTGGAGGATCGTTCGCATTGCGAGGAGTAGGCCTATTTACATTCCGGATGATAAATCCGAGGGGAAATGAAAGAAGTTCCGATGCATGCGAAACGACGCGGCTTGTGCGTGACTCCGGCTACCTTTTTTATCGCCTCGTTCCGATTGCTCGCCGTTTCTCGGGCCATTTATTTCGCGCGTTTTGCATCTTGCACGCTCCGAAAGAAGGCATTCGGGTGACAGGTACCGATCACCGCCATCCGTTTCGTATTACGCAAAATAGAATGGTTCTTGGCTTCGTTTGCAAGCGATGCTATACGCTATCCGATGTTTTTCCGAATCCAGTTTTGGTCGTGGAAGAGAACGCCTGGAACGATCACTAAGGTTTTAAGTGCTTGCCGTTGCACGGGAAATGCATCGGTGTGTCTCTTTCCCCGTTTATTGAGAGGCGTAGATGAAGTGGTGTAGAGTTTATTTTCCTTCAGTCAATAGGAATAGTCTTGGACTCTCAAATGTTCCCTGTCCATGGGGCATAATTTTTTACGAGCCCTGATCATTGCAATCACTGTTGGTGAGAATATATGTTCCAACATATATTTCATTTGTAATGGCAAGAAAGGTCCTGTTTACGTGCGTATAAGTTTACGTATGATATTTCTATAATAAAAAAAACTAGAAACCTAATGTCAAGTTACTCCGAAGAGTTCAGAATGCTCGTCTTCTCTGCAGTGAAATCTTCTCCGAAGCTCCAATTTCAAGAAACTGAAGGTGAAATCGTAAGCAATTTTGCATGAGTTGTTAAGGTTGCGTTTTGAGGAAAGAATAAACGAGTAAGAATCTGGGTAATCTGATTCAAAGATATCTTTCGGTTCGATTCTTGATCAGGTCAGAATTTTTCTTTTGTTCGATCACTATATAGAAACATGATTGCGAGAAGTCTTAGTGGTATAGTTACCACATTTCAGTAACGTTGTTAACTGCCTTTCTACTTGAGTTAATGAGGGGTTAAATCGTAAATTTATTCTTGGCATACTAATTACCTCATTCTTCAAATAATACGTGAGAAAAACAAACGTAGGCGGAATGACGAATACTTTTTTATTCGCCGAAAGATGTCTCTCCGGGTTTTCATCCAGAGGTGTACCAAAATTCATCTAAAGGGTCCATTAAAGCTTTGAAGCCCCACCTGCAGGTCTTAGCAATTAAGAGCACAAAGATATTTACCAGTATTAGACATTTTTAAGTTTTATATTATTCATAACCCGTATTACTGTTGACATCATGAAGTCACTTTATTGAGTTTCCGTTGCGCCCATGAAAAGGAAGTCTCGTTAGCATGGCATAGCTGTTAAGCCGGATTGCTAAGTCGCCAGGAAGGTATTTCGAAGGGTACAGGGCATCTGGAAATGCCAAGTTTACCGGACGCTTAGATTGTTGTTCTACCTTAATGTATTTGCAAAGCCACTAAAAGCTCGCAGCATTTAGCGGTAAGCCCATGCAAGTCTAACCCAATGTTTATTACTTCTATTATATTCCTGTACTCACTATGGACAACTGCATCAGCAGATGTTCCAGTAATGGGCTTTCTCTTCCATACATGCTTCATTACCGCGTCTGCCGGCGTTCGAGAGCTTTCCTAGATGCCTTTCCCCGTTGGCTACGGAATAATTTTCCGACACCGATAAATAAGTGGAAACCTGATGGTCTTGAGTAAAGTCCAGCCAACCCCACGGAGGGTAAATAGAGTAAAGAATGATAAAAACCATCATGAGGAAAAAAATGACGACGCACCCTCTTCATCCCTGCCTACCGAAAAAAGGATAGGAGGGGAGGGTTTGAGTTATTTTCGTTTGGAAATCGAGGAAGCAAGGGTATCCACTTAGCGACGGACTCGACGACACGCACTAGTCTTTATTTAATGGGCAGCGATGCATCGCCGAGGAAGGCGGGGAAAAGAGCCGGTTGTCAATTCCTCCGGCCAATGTCGTCTGTGCCGCCGCTGCTTTCACAAGCTTTCGAAGAACCGAAGAGAAATAGAGGGAGGGAGGAAATCACCAGTCTTCGATGGCCATTTGGAAAAAAGAGTGCTTCACGCGGGGACCGCGGCGATGGACTCTAGAAAGCCCTCATAAAATAGCGAGAATTAGAGGAAGGAGAGAAGAGACGGCGTTGTATATTTTCATCCATCTCCTCTCAGACGAATTTTTCATTCGCCTTTTAGACGCATAATCTGTTTCCTGGCCGTTTTCGGTCTCGCCGAAAGATCGCGCGAAATTCATTTTCTTCGGGGGTAGATTTATGCTCGTTTATGTATCGTAAGCTACGACAAGCGTCCTTTAAAAAAGTGTAGTAAAAGTAGTGAAATTAACCTCGTGATTCCTATCAGCTCACAGGGAAAGTTTTTTATTCATGCAGTTCCGTAGTTGGCCTCAAAGGGGCGATGCGACATGAATTTCCCGGTGGTCGCAGAATTGCTTCGACAATTAAGCGCAAACATTATTCTTCGTAAAAGCGATGGTGTCACCCGGAAAAGTGATTAATTCCTTTTCTTACTCGTTCGCGTGGATGGTTTCGCTGTTCGTGGCGTGCGTATGAAGATGGATTCGTTGGTAATTGCTTCAACTGGTGGCTAAGTTTACGCTGCGAAAGTACTCTTTGCTTAGTCATTAGTCTATGAGAAAGCACGAAAAATGTGAATAGGGGAGGTATACTTATCTTCAGGAACGACTGTAACGCGCGCCGGTTAAGCTAAACTCATTGCAGTAGCATTAAACTTAATGACCTCCTCAAGATAAAGTCTTTCAAAGTTAGTACGGTAAATACCGTTTGGATACTCGGTCAATTCTTCGCATCTCTTATTAAAGTCCTTCGTTATCAAGTATTCATATCCATTCAGCTCAAGAGTATGAGATTGTATTTTCAATTTAGGAGGAATTTTACTGAATAAATCACCGAAAACATTTACTTCAGATTAGAAATGTTTGATGTTCTGGTGAGAAAAGTTCTTTTAAATATCTTGAATTTTTCTTGGCTTTCGCTGGTTTTTGTTATTAACTACGAAGACATTTTTACAATTAACTAATTAGCATCTTAGCATTTCGAACCTATTTCTAGCTAAGTAGTAAGTTTCAATGGATTCCTACCAGGTAAACTCAGAGCCAAGAAATGTATTCGATGAGAAAGCCGTAAAAATCCTGTTTGTTTACCGAAATATAGCTAGCAGGTAAAACCTTATGAATGCAGATAGGCATGTTAAAAGCCAGAGAAAACCAACAGAGATGTAATAAGACGAAAACCTATTTACACGTGCCCTTGCCGTCGGTTTTGGAGGAGATGTCCGCCCTTTCATAGGAGACGTGGGCGTACCGTCAAATGAAAAAATAAATTGGATGGAGAGGAAACCTCTGGAGGAAGCTTGGGAAGTAACCTTAAAAGCGGTAAATTTAACCGAAAGCGATTAAAATGAAGATAACAGTTATGTGTAGGACAAATTTTCCTGGAGGAGGAGTTTGTCGGTGAGAATTATTGATGGCGGGGCGCAGAGAAGAAAGACTAATAGAGAGCGAAGATCAAAGCAGCGATGGCGCCTGCGGGAGAATGTAAGCATTTCAAGGTATTTTTCCCAGAAGCTAAATAAAACTCGTTTTGTCGTAAATTATTTCTTTTGCGCATAAATCAACGAAGTATGCGTCGGGCTTTAAATTCGATTTTTTCG
The DNA here is from genome assembly GCA_000376725.2 of Ladona fulva. Lineage (NCBI taxonomy): Eukaryota > Metazoa > Arthropoda > Insecta > Odonata > Libellulidae > Ladona > Ladona fulva. Next base: position 481,877 of record KZ308507.1, read on the forward strand.
TTATATTTTCTCGCATTGGAACATTTCTAAATTGTTTTGAACCAAGTATTGCGGAATGTTTTAGCAAAGAATAAACTAATTTTATTGACCGAATTTACCAGTAGCCATTTGCATGCGGCTTTGCACAATTAGTACTTCTATTTTGATACTAGGAAAACAAGGATTAAGGAAAGGTGTTTGACTTAGCTCGGAAAAGCTGCTCGGCTGAAACCCAAGGAAATAAGAGGTGTTAAAAATAGTGACATGACTGGGACTCGAACCCAGCATGGTAGTTCCGTGAAGACATGTCAGGAAAGTGGGAGACCTTGGTTCGAGTCGCAGCAATGCCGCGATTTTTCACACCTGTTTATTTCCAATAGAAATAATACCAAATTCGACTTAACCCTTTCTGACTTACTGTCCAATATATTGGACATAATTTTCATTACTTGTTATAAACTAGTATTTAAAATTTAATGTAATTATTTTCAAATATGCATGCTTTTACATATTTTATCTTATTCCTGTTTTAATCTGGTGTCAAGGAAGTTTAAGGGCAAGGATTTATAGTTCAATGAATGTACCAATGTTATGAGTTTTTTTGGAAGTGTCACGAAGGGTGTTTTTGTGTTTAATTTTTAATGTTAATATAATTATTTTTGGAAAGCTTTTACAAATTGTGTTTTCTGCATTCTTATCTTAGAGGTATTAGTGTATTAAATATAATTTTAAGTCATAACTGAACATACAGTAGATACATGTTTAAATTTGGTTTCCAATATTTTGGACATCAGGTCAATCAACAGAATAATATATCGTACTATCCCCGTAACGTGTTTGACCGAATACCATACCATTGTCTCAGTAGGTGTTAAGTTGTTCAACAGAAATGAAATTTTTCGAAAAACCGGTCTCTTGTAAACGAGTCTACTTACACACAGAAATTAGTCCTCTTACACTCTCTCTTTCATATCGTTTAATATAAGTTGTAAAGATATACAACTGCAAATGAAGAGAGAACAATGTCCTCAAGTAAACATTCGCTTTATCATTATTCTACTCACTTATGGGAACTTAAGGCATCTTTATAGAAAATTGCGAGTTACTTTCGTCGGCAATGTTACTTAATGGAAATGAAATTGGTCGCTAAGTAAGGAGTATTTACATGTTTCCTCCGATCTCGACTATTCACTTTCACTCCTTCGCTGCCCTCATTTTTCATTCTCTCCAAATCCTTTTCCTTTTATGAAGCCAATTCAGGCCACTTAGTGCGTTAATGTAATTAAACGATCATTTTCTTTTAATGAGGATGTCACAATATGACTTTCGGTTCGAAATGAGTTTCATTCCGCCGAAAACAGCACTTGGTTCCCTCAATAAAAACATCCACTCGACCGTGCAATAAACCTGCGGCAACCGTGGAAATATGCGGGAAATTAAGTAACGTGAAATGACGCAACGATTTGTAACGGAGGGAAGATTGCCTACTGCCGATCATAAAATGAAATTGTTTTCAGTGAGTTGGTGGTCTACTGATGGTTTTGTTTATTTACCAGCAGTTTTTGTTCATTATTTTCCTCGTATCCTTTTACGTTACGTAGCCAGGATATCGTACTGGCATATGTTTAAGGTGCGTTCAGAGATACAGCATATCATCAATGATCTGGACAGTTTGGTAAATAAAAAAATTAAAGTTTAGCTAAATAGTGTAATAATAATTATCATGTATTTACAAGTGAAAATATATTTATGAGGATGCAAAGTTAACCCAAACTCCTTGGTTAAGCGTATCCACTTAAATTGTGCCAAGCAACTGATCGAGAAAGTAACTGATGGGAGGAATGGGCTATATATAATGAGATTTTATGTTTTACTATCTGCCAGTTAGCCTGTACGCCTTAACGACGGTGTTTCATCTCGCAGAAATATATCCAGTGTTGCTTTTGCGGACCTCGATTAATCCACAACACGGAGAATCGGAAATCAATCGCTTTTGTGGTGTATAATTGGTTTTAACTCTCGCGATAATTATTTAACTAATAGATAAATACACTGATGAAATAGAAATATACACTCCCAATCCACATTTACGTCACCTCTGCAGGAAAGTTTGAAGCATCCTTAAGTATTATTTTCCATAAATAACCTCCTGGGAACCATTGAGAAGTGCCAATTCTGAATGTAGACAATTTCGCTCTCGGTATATTTGCCTCTACACTTCTTTCATCCTCAAGCACTTGAGTGGATGTCGCGCTGATATTCGTTCTGGGGTTCGATATGATTGACATGTGACTTCGGTTGTTCCATTGTGCTCATGATGCCCAATGGACTGTGCCGTTGAGTTTATTACGCAGAAAACTTAGAAGTAGGTATCGAGAGCTGCCCACTTCTGATTCAGATTCAGCGACGTGTGGCATTGTTCTTTGTCTTTGTTCAGATGTATCGCAGTGGAAGAATTTTGAAGATTTGACGCTTATTTTTAGAGCTTCAGTACCACCGTGTGAAAATTATAGCTACTTATGAGAAATTCCATTTGGATTATGGTTGGGTGTTTATCTTCCTTTCTAATTATTTCTGGTTAGTAGTTTGCATTTTGGGTTTCCTGAATCAAATCTTTTTCAACTCCTGATAAAGTGCTTTTCACGTAATCAAAATAAACTGAATTTATGCTTAGGGTCGTATTTATAAGAAGGCGCTAGCTGAGGGCCTCATCCAAATGGCCTCAAGTCTTGCTAATGAACTCCCGGTAACGTATTGCAAGTCGTTTATGTTTTTCACTTCTGGAAAGTATTTTATATTTGTCGTGCAAGTCTATATTACATGTTTATAGAATATGTTAAATGTTTTATGTCGCTATAATGTAAAGTCAATCTAATATTGTTTGTAATTTGTAGAAACACTATGTTTTGTACTTCTAAACTTGTTTATTTATTCTTGCGATAGTGAAGCGACTGAGATTTCTATGGGATGCATATTTATGTATTTCTCGTAATGAATGAAACAGAACTTTTATTCATAATTTCTAATGAAGGTTTCGATTTGATCTTTGCGCCTACGGTCTCTGATAGCTTAAATCACCCGGTTTATACCCCCAAAATATTCTGAATAAAAGTCAAAGTGATTAGGTAGTTGTAGCCTCAAAATGTTGATAAATAATGCGAGAATACTTTGGAATTATTTGTATTATTTTACTCCGTCTTAAAGGGCTTCTCTATAACCAATCCTCTGAAGTCATTACATAGTATATGACTTCTAGGAACAGCAGTAGACAACTTACAAGTTGCCAAGTTGTGACAAAACATATTACATTATAATTTTACATAGTACTATTTTTATTAAATATAAATATACTAATTCGATAAAAAATGACGCGTTTTCTTTTTAGTTAAGTTTATACATCTTATTTTCATTTTATTTTCGCTTGTGTCAGGTAATGCCATTACGCTATCGTGAGGAGCTGTTGCAATTTTTTCATTTCACGGAAGACTTCAGCAGATGACGTTCACTCTTCGCATCGGATTCATCTTCAACGAGAACTCCCACTTCTCGAGAGTATCAGTCGTTATATCCAAGAATATTAACTTTTCGTTTCAAAGTTGCTAGAAAGCTGCTTCTATGGACCCGAGACGAAGGAGTCTGATAAAGCCATAAAATTACCCGTCCGGGGAGCGCAGTAATGTCGCAAAAGCTCTTGCCATTTCCTCTCCGGAACTCTCCAGGCGTGACGTATTTTTTTACGCCTTGCGTTAAATTTAGAAGCGTCTCTTTTCTTCATACTATGCGTGTTGAGTGGGTGGCTCAGCCATCGAGTCCATTACCCGCTTCGCCGCCTTTTTCTCCGATTTTTCCCTCGCTTAATGGAACTTTCGCCCGTTTGAGGAAGAAATAGACGTAGGTGAGGTTTGAGTAGATTGTGTAGGGGAAGAAAAGTCTCCGGAGACCCAAGGGACTTCCTCGCATTCTTCTAGAACATCTCCCCCAAGGCCTGGGACACCCTTTTTTTTTCTCTACATTGCCTCACCTGAAGGAGTTTCTTTTTTTCGTTGGAAGCTCTTGAATAGCTACGATCGTTATCGATCGGTACCGCTTTCCGTTCGACTCTGTTTACGCACGGGGATATAGGAAAGGAAGGAGAATGTCGGGGTTTTCAGGAGTAGGAGAGCAAGGGTAAAATGGTAGAGGGGTCGCAGAGGGCGGAAGTCTTTAAGTTGGTACCCGAAAATAGCCTGAGTGTTGCGGAACCCGAAGTTCTAATATGAATAGCGATTCTTGGTTGAGGTCGAGGGGTTGGAAGCGATAAAAAAGATACCCCTGCCCCCGAAGACTTTCTATATTCCACCCTTTTATTATCCTTGTATCGTGTATTACACCGTGATCCGTTTTGTTTGCTCAGGAAAAGGCTGTTTATTTGAAGAGGAATCGGTTGGGTTTTGGTGTGGTGATATTGTTCGTGATGCGGGAAGAAACGTGTATGGAGAATGGGTTTGTATTCCCCTATCTTTACATTTCTTAGCAGAAGTTCATGATGAATGATGGAGATCCTTCTAGTGCGCCAAATTTTCTCAAGGTTCTTTGATAGTGTTCGTGTTTCAATTGAATGTGAATCTTGTTCCGTCTTGATGTCACGAAGGTTCATGTCATTTTCTCACAGCTAATATCTCTTTATCAGTAGGATTACCTCCTTGCCTCAATCCATGTATATTCATTTCGATTTCAACTTCTGTTTGTATATTTACGTACTTTTGGGTCCCGTGAAACCACATGGCATTTGCGCGTAGGAAGAATCCAATTACTGAAAGAGATTTGGCTCGGTTTTATCCTGTTTCATCCAAGATTCAGTTTTCCCTCATATTCATGCTATGGTCTCTTTCCCGTCCCGTATAAAACTTCCGATACCTCCTAAGGTCGAAGAAAGACTAAGGAAGAATGTTGTTGTTGAGAGTAAAATAAGTGATGACTCAATACCTGTTTGTACTAATTAATGTGATATTAGTTATGACTCTATTACGTATTAAAGAAATAAGTAAAACATATTTACCTGGTAATTGCCGATCAAGAGTCCTAACATTTTATTATCCTCATAGATATTGCTATCTTATTGTAGCTGCTTCACTCAATCTTAATTTCAATTTGTGTAATTAGAAATTTTGCAGTCATTCAATAATAAAAGTAATTAATTATCTTGTATAAATAATTAAACTTATCTAGCATAAATCCAGCTTTGTTCTAATAAAAGTGGGATATAAATAAGTTATAGCTTGCTTATAGTAATAGCTTGAAAGTAAGAGCGAAATATCTCTATATTTTATCCGCTCCGACAGCTAAACGTTCCATGTTTCTCTCGTATGTTTAAAATTCCTCGGGGTGATCGTACAAGCCCATTCGACATTATACAACGCACAGTTGCTTTCGAAATTCATAATGTATCCAGGATGTTCCAGGCGAAATAATTGAGCCAAAAAACGGGGCATTTACATCAATCGCCCCAGCCGTGGTAGCCCACATGTTTTTCTCACTTTTGGGCGGCATTCCACCTGCCTCGGCATTCAAATGAGGCGTTCCTGCACGGATGGTTGGACGCCGCGGAAGTATCGGACGTCTCTTCGGCGTCGCAGGAAGTCTACCCTCTTTCGACTATAATGAGTTACTCAAGGGATCACCCCCATCCGTAGCATACGGGCTCGTTTGATGAATAGGAAAAACAGATAGAGCATCGAACGTTCTTTTCCTGGCGCTCGCTTAGGAATGCTGTTCCTAGTCCGGTCGTTTCAATTATTTTTTTCTATCCGCTGGAGGCTTATTTGTGTCCTCTTCTCGCTGAAAGCATCAAGGATAGCTAATTTATCGTCGATTACCGAGTTTCGCGCGCACGCAAGGCGAGGCGGGACTTCATTTTTAACATCGCCGCTAACAAATGGCCCGAGTGACCCATGATGCTTATGTCGGCCACGTGAACCGCGCTCGTGTCCCTGTCGCTAATTTGTCATCGTCAGCGGTGATTCACCGGTCGTTGATTACGCCAAGGTGTCCTCGTCGTAGTTACTCGGGTCGGCGATCGGCGGATGGCTGTCGGGGATGCGGCTGAAATTTAACAGCGCGTGATGCTAAACCGAGGTAATTAGTCCGCGGCCCGCGCCGCTTCATTAAGCCGCTAAACTTTGTCGAAAAGAGGGTGCGTTCTGATGCAGGAACCGTGCCGGGATTTCCTGTCTGACGCGAGCTTAAAAAATCCGTAATTATGATTTTCGGATTTTCGAGCCAGTTTGAGGTGGTGATGTAATCACGTGGGACTGTGGATTTTGTGGAATGGCTACCGAATTGGGAACGATTGAATGGATCCCCCTTGGTATTCCAGTTAAGGGTCATAATTGTTGTAGAACTTAGGCCGTTATCGAAAAATTATCGTTTTTCAAGTCTTCCTTTATGTTTATATTTATATATATATATATATATATATATAATATATATCGTCGTAATGCAAGGTACAAGCAGCCATGAAAGAAGACCGAAAGCCATGAAGTTTTATATAAACATCAGTAAGCGTTTCTAATGTACTTCTTGAAATAAGTGGATATTTTTATAGCATAGATGATTAAAAATAAGCTCAAACATGCTAAGGAAATTTAGAGAAATTCGCGCTCGGAAGGCATAGCAAATATATCGGTGTTTAAGTACTTGTCTAATGTGATAGGACAAGAAAACGATGCCCCGCAGTCGTGATTAGATGGTGATTCAACAATTGAAAAATGTGATGTAGCTTTCTATAGTTTCTCAGGAAATAAATAGTCTATCTACAGCTATGAAATTTTAGCTTCTCACTAAGTAGTGCGATGAACTTCCGTTCCTGTTAAAGTAAATGGATAAAAAATGAGAAGATTTTTTCGAGGAAATTTTCGAAAAAATGACGAAAAGCAGTAAGTTAGGAAATAACCTTTCTAATATGCCTTTGTACTATCTACTTCCCGTTAGTCAGCCGTAGTAGTATTGTTAAAAGTTCTCCGACAGCTTAGATCATTTCGCACGTAGGCCCCCACCTGGAATCGAACCCGGGACCGCCTTCACTGAAGTCGAACGCGTTGCTCACTTGGCTATCGGGAGCCCTTCAGCCGTTGAAATAAGGAAGTATGAATAGTTGTCAATCATGTAAATTATAAATAGTTATGAGCATGTCGGAATTTCCTTCTCAGACTTCCTCTCAACCACTTTTTACATCGGTTCTTGCATTAATTGATGCAACAAACAGTTTCTTGCACGATTATTTAAATTTGTGAAGGGTTGATTATTTACTCGCAGCGCCTGACTTCTCTTATGTTTCATAAGAAAATAGCTGGCGGCTGTTTGCTCGGGAAGTCTTATATATTCCCCCAAGGAAGATACAGCCGATGCGGATAATGTATTCATTGTATTCAATCGAGTTCAAGATGATTCCATTTTGTAGCTGAATTCATGATTTCTGAGCGGAAGGGTGAAAAATATGACTCAGCTTCTACGTATTTTAATAAAGGAAACAAAGTCTCAGAACTGACAATTAGCATGTCAAATATGGGACGGTTTCTCGCACTAAAATTGGGTATGACTTAAACGGCCGTAATTTTAGCCGTTAATTAGTATATGTGGAGGTTTTTTCCTCTTTTCTCGACCGGTTTCTGTTTTATAGCCCCGGAATTCCGCTTTTCATCTCTCTGGACGCGAGCCAATAAATTTCAAAATCTTGTCTCAATCAATTGTTTTTAGAAAGCTCCGACGGCCACCCACGTCCATTCGCCCTTAAAATCATCCTCTTCATTTTCTGCACCCTGGAAGCAAAAGAGGATTTCGGAGAAAGGATTTTCGAGTGCTTCTTCGTTACCGTTAGGCGTAAAGACTCAACCGAAGAGAGCTTTATAAAAAGAAAAAGAATCCCATTCCCTCAACAACGCATTATCGGTAATTAAAAGAATTCAAACTCGAACCAAGGAAAAAGCGCCCAAGTTCTCCACTAATGGACTATTTTACAGCTTAATCTACCGGGATTCCCGCGCCGTAAATTCACGTTGGCTGTTAGCAGGAGGTGGACTATCGTTTTTTATTTATTCGAGACTCGTTATCGTCCACCTTTTTTCGCGCCATTAAAATTAAATACGGCCCGGCGTCGTAGATTTAAGAAACAAGACTAGCGCAAAGTTGACGCTGTAATCCCTTTCACGAACCAGTCGAAATTTCTCGGCTATCGCACGGATTTTTTTTCTCGGGTGGGAGTTTTATGTCGTTCGAATCGTTCTCTTAGCCTTTTATTCTCTTCTCCTAAGTTCGCCTACGCCGAGGTGGCGCCTTTCACTTAGTGGAGCATTGAGTTCCAAAAGGGGCGAGAAAGAGGTCGGTGGAATGGATGAAGTCACTGCCATCTTCGAGGAGATCGATCTTTACCCTTTCCTTCTCACGCCAGTGGCGGATTTACAAATTGTGATCCCACTGACATGCTCGTTTTCAGAGGTACCATGCTTTGCTTGTGCGTCGAGAAAACCTTAAGGTGCTGACGAAATTAAACTGAATAATTTTAACAAATCAAGTGTTAAAGCTTTTGACTTGCCTTGGGTTGGGCAATAAAATTTCTTAAACTGTACGCAAGTTGTGATTAAGATGCGAATATATTACCTAATAGAATTTTTAATCATAAATATTAAGTAAGTGCAATTGCATGTATCACCGATTATGTAACACATAATTTAAGAGTTCCCGGATAGCCAAGTGGGCTGCGAGTTCGTTTTGGAATAAGCGGTCCCGGGTTCGATTCGGGTTGTGAGTCCATACGCGCGAAATGACCTTAGTTGTCGAACTAAATAACGATGCTACCACCATAATTTAAGCAAAGGTACTATTTTCTTTCCCCAAATTTTTGGCCTTGTTCCTTTATGCTCATACTAGTAGACATTTGTATGATAAATCTCGATAGCTCTATTTGCGGTGCGTGACTGTGATTTTCATGGTTCCAAAAAGTGCGAATAGCTTAAGCATCATCAGTCATTGATACTGCATGCTAAAGCCTTTAGTCAAATCAGCTTCCTAAAACAAACGTAAATATGTGGGATAATTTTTTCAGAGTTTTTTTGTTCCATAGATTTTGTATTCCACACAATCGAAAGGTCTGATGGGGTGTTGAAGTTTAAACCAAGCTAGGCAGTATGCTCCTCTGTTTTTGTAATTCTCCCCCATGGTCGAACCCATGTCACTTTTATTACCTTCCTGAACTGTTGCAGGTTGCTTTTGTACATCATCCTATCTTACCCTCATATCTCAAACATGCATCCCTTTTCTTTTTATCAGCCTTCTTCGTGATTTATTCCATTTTGTTCACTTCGTATATTGAGCCAAGGGGCTTCAGTTGCTGTTACCACTACACTTCTTTGCTAGTCATCTGCCTGCTAGTTTCTTTGGGTACTTGCTCGTATTTTATTTCCATCTACACATTTGGGTACATAAAACTAATGAGCGCTTTAGTGTAAGTAAAAGCGATATCAAAGCGTAATTTCCTCGACAAGGAATTGCGAATTGCTTACGGCCTAGATAACACTGCCGGTCGCTCGAATCGAATAGCTCCAAAACCATAGGCCTCGAGCCGAAACTGGGTTGCGAGAAACTAATATGGGTCATTTTAGAGTAGCCGAAAGCTGTCCGCGTTCAATCGATCTTGTGCCAGTATTCCATCTCTCGAAGAAGAATTGAAGCGAAAACTAGAATTTCTCAATACCAGTTCCGACACTACGCTTTGCTCAGCGCGGATCTTTAAATAAGCTAAAAAATTTCATGGCACAGGTCGGGTAATTTTCGTTTTAAATCAAAACGAGGATGTGCACATCTCGAAGCAATTTTATGTCTATGCTTTAGAATAACCGCAGTTTCTACCTTCGGAAAGTTTTGTGATTTTTTTATATTGTGAAACCAACGAGTTTTTGAGAGCGAAAGAAGTTGTTCATTCAAGAAAGAGTTCATTTCATTGGTCGTAAAGCCGGAGTAGTGTCTCGAAGTTTTTGTTGTCCTTTTCTCTCTACGTGCCTATGTAGGCTTTACTGTCCTAATTTGCTTAGCTTATCTGCCATAGGACGTAGTGCGATAGTGCTGTAATTTGGAGCGGAATATTCATGCTCGAGAGGAGCTTGTCCGTCGTTTTATGATCTCGCCTACGCTTCGTCGGCAGCGTCCCAGGAACTTGAGCAAGTCTGCGGTTTTATTCTGAAACTAGTCAGGATTTGGGCTTTCCCTACATGAACCTGTTAGTTCGTGGATATTTTTATGGTCTTTAAATGGCACTAATATGATAAAAGGGGCATATTTTATTAGCGTCTTAGGAAATTGAACGTCCAGTTTAGAGTTTCCTCGCGAAGTATTTTCTTCCTGCTTTAGCACGTCCGAAGTTCGCTTTAGCGCATTTTGAAATTCACAACTCGAATTTAACCCTTTCGTGGATCATATAAGGGACTGCCAAAGGTAAATGAATGATTCAAGGGATTATTTTATTGGAAGCTTTGAGGTTAGGAGGTTAACAAATTTGTCTTCATCTTAGTTTTTTTACTTTGAAAATTGCATTAGATACAGAAAGTGAAATCGAAAAAGATCTCCTTTTTTTGGAAAGATAATTAATCTTTTTGGCATACCCTTGGTGAAATCGATTGAATGTATTAAGTAAATTGGTCTCCTGAAAGATAGCGCTTTTTGCTCTTATCGTTGTGTTGAAATGGAAAGATGTGATATCACTGCATTTAGTCAGTAGTAACGGGTATTTTGAGCATTAGCCGATAAGGATTCCTTAATGAAGGTCCTGCGTGTATAGAAATCATTTCATTTTTTATTAATTGCGCACAATTGCTGTTGTACATTGGCGCGTCAAACGATATGATCGACTGAGTCCATAAATGCTGGACTACTGGAATCCTTAAGTAGGTCATTTGAGAAAATTACAGAGTGGGGCGATAAGGTTAATTTTCTTTAGGTCGATAATTGAAAAATATTCTCCCAACTTAAGCGATTTTTGGGGTCGTTACATTTATGTACTCGTAGGAATTCCATTCGACTGATATCTGGAAGTAACCGCCATTATTTGAGCTTCGTTTATGTGGAACACAAAAGGTTACGGCGAAATCTTGAAAGGAAGCCCGTAGAGAATTTGTTGTACTCATTTTTTTCTCATCACCAGTAGGTAAAGGTCAAACATCGTAAATTCTGGCGAACCTGGTGAATGCAAACAGACTCTTACTCTCGATCATTCTTCGGGAGTCCCTTTCATTCGCGAATCCTTTCAGAAAAACCTTCCTCTCAGTGCTCGGGAGTCTTTTTAAGGAGCTCCAGAACCCGGTTTTTTCATCCCACAGGCCCTAAATTGGGAGGGCAGGTTCCTCGGCGAAAGAGTCTCGACAACTTTGTGTCCGATTTGCATGGCTAAACCGTACCTTCTGACGAAACGGCCCATTCTTGAGGACATTTGCGATCCTTCGTAAGTACTTCGTTATTTCTACCTGATCTGATTTGAAATCCATGGTAAGAAGGCGCGCGGTTGAAAGACATAATAAAAATTGAAAGGGGCTCCTCAACTCAGTTTTAAATCTATAAGAACATTTATTTTCAAAAGAAAAAATGTCTTTGCTCATACAACGTAAGCATTATTATCAAGGAATTCATTCAGTGAAATTTTGAAAAGGCAATGATTGTTATTCGTCTTCACTATCAATTATACGACTTTTCATTGTATAATTCACATTGTATTTTCCTATTATTTTGTAAAATATTTACGAATAATTTTACCTCTTTCCTCATACTCTCATAAATATAATCTGAACCCCTTGTTGATATTGGCTCTGAGGTAGTTGATGGCAGGCTGAAGCATTACCCAGCTGTAAAAAGCAGAGCATAAAAATACGGGAGGACGTTTTTATCCCTCATACTCTTATCCGCATCTAAAAGAAACCTAAATAGCAGTAGGAATGTGTCGAAGATAAACAAATTAAGTCCCCGTTATCCTTATCTCAGCAAATGTTTCTCCCAACCTCAAGGAACCCGAGAAATTCTGCGACTCATAAATGCAGAATCAATGATTGAGTTAATTCGCCCATTATTTACACTAATGGAGGGTATTTTTACCAGGAATGATGTGTTAGCCACGCCGTAGATGGTGACAGTTCGAGTGTTATAGCCATAGACCCTTTTTAGAAACTAGCAGAAGACGCGCTAAGCATCTGGCAAAGAGAAATGGTAAAAGTGCCCCACAGTTTTTCACCCACTTCCATCTGTCAGACCCTCTTTACTTTGATTTTCACAGTCGTTTTAAAACAGTCGGGATGACCGAGAGATCGTGGCAGAGGTAGAAACTTGACCTATTAATCACCCGACTTTGAATGGACTGGGTACACTTGGATGCTTTGGCCAGTGTCCTCCGCTGTTGAGTAGATAGTCCTTTCGTCCCTCTTTCACTACGAAAAACAAAACTCGAACAGGGGCGTTTACTTCTCTTGTTACTCTTTTTCTGGCTCGGTTATCTATACTCGTTGAAAGTGTTCCTTATACGCATTAATGTCTCCAGAAGAAAAATGTGGATGCCACCGCGGTTGTAACGGTGTTCGAGATCGGGGAAAAGCAATTAGGGGGTTGTAACGTTCCGATAACTTTGTTATACATTGAGAAGAGTAACCCCTTCAGTTCTCCCCATAACTAAATTAAGCAGATTCTTAGGAGGGAAAGACTCAATTCCTTGATGGGACTCAGCCTACTATCGTGTGCTAGAGGCTAATGGCCAAAAAATTAATTATGAAGCAAGGATGGGCCGCGGTCTAAAAGCAGGCGAAGAACGGTAAATTAACGCTGAAAGAAGGTTCTTTGAATATGGAATTCTCCCGTTGTTTATTTAGCCGCTTTTAATGACTACTGGAATTACTCGTGCGGCATAACGGTTGACCGATGCCAGGGCGTTGTCTCTGAAGTCGGCATACATTCGTTATTGAATTAATGTCACCCCGAAGGCGATCGATGAGGGTACCAAAATATCGAGCGTTCCTTCGAGAAAGTAATTATCGGTTTCGCAAAGTTCAAAAGGGATTTGTAACGTCTCGCGGAATATATTAGTTATAATTGATCGCTCGTTTTTTAATTTTATCTGAGTTCGCCGCTTGACCCCCAGAGGGCCTGGAAAATCGGAGAAAGCTTAGTCATTTTTCCCGCTCATGTTGTTGATAGATGGGGCTTGTCCTCTCGGCAAAAAAACGACCGAAAAACTTGAGAGTAGTAAGCTTCGGGTCTTTAACACCTTCGTTCACCAAACTTGATCTGGAAGCCTTATTAAGTTCCCGTGTTTCCCCGAGTTATTCTTTCCTCTGCGATTGGAACTGATTTTGGAATCGCTCCGTAATTTCCTCGACCCCAAAAGATAAGGAGTTCCTTCGTTGTTCGATCCACTAGTTTTTAAATTGGTGTTCTACGTGGTTATCGTTTCGTCACTTCGTTTGCGATGTGAATGTTGACTGATAGATCATCGTAGATTAATTTCTTCGACCATTAGCAAAAAGGTATATAATACAGTTATTCTCCTCGCGGAAACTTACAGTGCAGTGGCGAATTTGTGCTTTCGGGAATTAGCTGGTACGATTATTTCGAAGCTTTCCCTACGATCATGTTAAGCAATGTTATCTCTGAAGTAGGAAAAATGGGACTCTTAGAGTTCGTAGTTCAAAATGTTATCGATAAAAACTTTGATGTGGTTATTCAAGTTTGTTAGGTTTCACTATGAATAAGATTTTAATAGGTGAGATTTATATTCAAATTCCTCTTTATCCAGAATTTTAAGATATTTTAGAAAAAAAATATGTTAACGATGAAAATTATAATTTAAAGAGGGAAGATAAAAGAGTGAAATTAAATTAAGGTATTCTGCGTTAAAATTTAAATAATTCTGCTTATGCACTTTGGAAGAGCTTCTCTGAATGTCATACAGTCAATACTGACCGTTATACATAAAGGCAAAATTTTCCTGGTGAAAGACATCTGTCTATTTGTCAGTACAGTCATCACCCCGAAGGCTAGCTGGATCCTTAACCTCTTCACCCTTGGCTACAAATCACTTTGGCGGGAGAATGAAGCGACTGGGAGAGGTGAGGATTCAGATAGAATTTACATTTACTTTCCTTACTGAGAATCCTCAAAAAATGCTATGAGCGGAAATTTTTACGATAATGAAGTTCTATGGCCCTATGAATAACATATTTCGTTGTATTCAATGAGAAGTGACCGAAATTAACGACTTTAATCAGTATCATGCCTAGCTCAGTCGCTTTAATTTAATCTCAGCCGTGTATAAGACATTGTGAAACATAAGTACCTATATGAAAGATTCATTTTCCTTTCTCTTGTATCAATAGAAAAATATAATATATTCCATTCTCCAAGATGTGGTTTCTGGAAAAAATACCTGGCGGTATCATAAAAAATACTACCAAAACTTTAGGATGAATTCTCCAAACGTGACAAATCAATTGCCTATATTTTTACGATCTCTCAAAGATCATTACACGATAGAGAAGTTCATGGTGACTTCGCGATTCCTCCGATTCTTGTCGTGAATCTCGAAACATTTCAATCTTGAGAGATCTTTTCACCACGTCGCACGCTCCGTTAGATAAGCCATTTTTCTCCTTAAAAATCACCTTTTCTCGAGGAGAGATCGTTACGAAGTTATCCCTTTCCTCCGAGCGAAAGTGAAATCTCGGAGAGGAGTGTCTCCGAAACCGAATCGCCTCATCTTCGTGATCCTTAACTCTCGTGCGAAAAATAACGCCGATTTCATTCCCACGCCGAAAAATACTTATCTCATGGTATTTTGAAGATCTTTTCGTGCAGTTTCGGAAGGCTGCCTTTCCCTTCTGGCGGCGAAACGAGTGAGACGGAATTGTTTTCGATGAAATACTTCGCACCCTTTTAAGAACAAGTGGTGACATTCACAGGAAAAAATAGAAAATTAATACGGAACCTGACAATGATTGGTGAAAGTATTCAGAGATGTTGGATAATGAATTTTTTGGATGTATGTAGGTTATCCTGAATCTTTTCCGAAACTAAATATGTAGTAGTTTATTATAGTTTCCAGCCCAAATATCTGGTACCCTTCTGCCTGTGAGGGTTGCGGGGCATTACGGACCTGTTTATGCAGTTTCGCGTTGTGTACTACGATAAAAAGGAAACTGCGCCAAAATTGGAGCAGTGTTTATTTTTCATTGTAGTTTTTAACTTAAATTAGCTTTTTGCCCCTTAAGAAACGTAGCTTCAGGATTTAAAACCATGATGTATTCTGGATCACGAATTATCTATTGAAGCGGTCGGTATTTCTTAGAACCAATGCGGCCTGTCAGCTGTGCGCTGCACACCTCTCATGTTAAGTAACTATGTCACCTAGAACCTTGAGGACTGTTTAGAAAGATGCTTTGTCAATTTTACAAATTTTTGTTGTCCCTGAAATTTTTTACTTAATGAAAATTGCATATGTTCCACAGATTTATAGCGTATAACCGGTTATAATCCGCTTGAAATGAGTTTAAAGAACTGAACAGTATCTATATCCAGGTCCTTTTACCATATCTTGATCAGTAGAAAATTATTCTTTTTGTTTTGGTACAGGATAGCAGAAAAGGTATCTTTCGTTTACTTTTGTCTCTGTCCTGCTCATAGCTGCTGTAGTCATATGAAAGTTATTGGGGTATGAGTGGTGCTGAATAATGACATATATATTAAGATCTCTCCTTGTGGAATGCTATGAAAAGTGTTACTCGGAGAGCCAGACGCTTCCCTTACGTGGATTTTCTCCTATGCCGGCTCGGTGAATAAAGCAAAGGCTAGTTACCTCACTCCTCATCTCGCCTAGTTAGTATCATCCCCGTCTCCTTACTCTTGGTACCTATTGGTGGAGAGGATGAGGTTCAAACCGGCCTTCTGGATGAATACTTATAGAAAAAAATCAATGCCCAAATAACCATATAAACGTAGTTTGGAAGGGGAGAGCAGCGGAAGCCTAGCTAGCATAATTCACGGGATGCATCTTCTGAAAAAGAAGATGATTAAGGCTCGATAAGGAAAATGTGAATTATTTGTTTTCGAGAAAATGAGGAAACCTCAGAAAAGAATCGCTAACTAGAATACGCTGGAGCAAACATCCATGGTGCCAAAAACTCTTGTAAATCTTTTCGCGCACTAACAGTCTTTCCTTCTACCGGTGAAACGACTGAGATCGAATTGTTTCCAATGAGATATTTAGCATCCTTTTAAGCACAACCGGTGACATTCATTAGAAAAGACTCGGACTCGACCTTTTTCGAGCTGAAGCAATCGGAAAGCGAAGAAGCATTTCACTTCTTAGCAGCTTCTTCGTGTGTCATCCTCTCTGTGGATGTTGGTTAAGGAAAACGTCGTTCTGGGAATGCGAGAAATCTTTGCCAATATCGAACGCGGAAGTCATTTTGCTCGATGTTCTTCGAAAGTGTCTAATTGTCAGATTTTGATCGTGATTTTATGATTAAACGAGATAATTTATGGTTAAGAGAAATTTTTTGTCAGAAGAGGTCATCGTGGGAATTTTTGAATTCGTTTCGTTAGCATGCGACCGCTGACATCCTGTTTGTCGTTTTTTCGCAAATATGCCGAGTTAGTTAAAGATGCGAAGTGGGTGTCAGCCTGTATCGGACTTTGTATGAGGGGTTTGTTAGTTCTAAATTTCCATCTCCTAAAAGACGCAATCGCCTTCGATTTCAAACTGTGAATCTCGAATGATCGATAATACAAATGTTTATGCGGATTTTTAAGTTTTAAATATTTTAATTTATATTCGCTTACCAACATGCCACAAAATCCCTGAGAAATAAGATAAATGACGTCTGTGCGTTTTCATATAATGGGAAAGAGGCTGTCCTTCAGTGTGTTTTCTTCTGGACGAAAGCAAATTTATTGCTAGTGGAAGTAATTATGGATGCAAAAATTGATAAAATGCTAATTTTGTAGTACTGTGGCCTGAAATGTACCAGCAGAAGTACGCTTATTGGGTCGTTCTGAAGGGAATTTATGGCGAAATTTGTTTGGCTTTCGTCGTCCTCTGAATTGCAAATTACGTAAAAACATTTTGATCGTTGTTGTTAAGTTTTCGTCGGGAATAATAATTCATTTACTCATTCTCGGAGGATATGAAGTGAATAAATTAAAGTTTTGAGGGAATTACTTAAGCTTCGGCAGCTGCTGTTTAAACACCTCCGAGATACTTTATGGATCCTGTAAGTTAAATTCGGAATACAACGCCGAAGATGAATCATAAAGTTTCAGAGAATCAGCCTACCGAGGAAGCATGTGTCGATTGCTAAGTTTTGATATCTTTGTTCAAAAGCTGTTTCCTCTCAGTTGAGGATGATATTAAATTTGCGAAAACGTCTCCTCCGTGAATAGGTTTTTCACTAGCCGAGTCTTGTTGGAAAAATTTGAACCTAAATACTTACTGAACATTGAAAAAGTAGCTAATCAGGAACTCTTTTGGCTGAGGTTCACAGGTCGTCTTACCATATACGTAGTACACGCTTTATCACTCATAGTTCGCATTCAAACAAAATTGACATGACTCCGGTAGTTTGTTGATTCTAGCATTAATCGCCAGAAATTTATCAAGGAAACGGATGTTTTCTATTTCCTTTTTTCTCAGGAAAAAGGGGTCGTAATGAATCGTTAAGCGAGACACGCTGAGTGATGTTTAACTTTTGAGTTATGTTAGGGAAGAAAAAAACGAGCGCCACTTACAGCCGTTTTTTTCAAACACGCCCGATTTGTATGGATTTTTTCCTCAAGAAGAGTTAAAAAAGTTTGCCAAAGAGGAGGAGCGAAAGGTGACGAGGAAAGGAAATGGAAAAGCGAAGAAAAAGAAAGGAAATTAACTGGGTTTGGTCACTTTTTGACGAAAATAATGGAAATGTGGCGTCAGTCTTCTCTTAATGGGCGAAACCCCAGAAGGCGTTTTTCTTTTATGGTTTAACTCGTGAAATAGGCGATTATGACGCTGCCCGTAAGGGTGCGGCTGGTGTCTTCCCTCCTCTTTCACTCTTTCTTGATGTACCGACTTGTATCCGTGGTTGTCAGCCTTGAAGACATTTTTTCGTCCGTGAGACCACGAAGATGTTTTTTCCCGACCGTCCGGGAGGATATATCCTATTTGACTCTTTCGAGCTTCCAATCCTCGTTCGCGGCGCGCCCTTGTTTTGTTTCTACATTCTCTTCGACAAGGAAAACTTGTTATTTCCATCGCTCGTTAATGCGTCAATCGCGCGTATCTTGGGTAGGTGTCAATACTCGTACCCGAGTGCCTCTCTCCTTTCTTTAGATTGGTTTTTCGAACGTAGCAGCGGACGCGCCAGAGATCAGCAATCGTGTAAAAGATGGCGCTCCATTCGCCATTTTCCCAGGAATCCACAGCACCACTCCCGTAATACCTGATTTTTTGTTACCCGGGCACTCGAGTGCTTTTTTGCCTGGATGCCTCATTAACCAGGAATTATCTCGCATGTTTTCTGAAGAGAACTAAAATTAGTAATAATGATTTAACCAATGCCCTAATTCTGTACAAAAGTATGTTTCGAAAACTGAATTTCGATATGAATATGAGCATTTTATATTTTTGGCATTCATAAAATTTCCGAAAAGTAGCAATCGCATGATATACACATTTAGAAGCAGTGGAATTCGGCTACAATGCTGAAAACGTACAATGTTTTCCTGTATGGTGCTTATTTTGGTTTCAAAGAATGGTAACTCCTAATCTAATCATTATTTTTCAAGATAATTCACCATTGGACGTGGGAAAAATGGAAATTAATTCAATTAACTGGTTAATTGAAGTAGATATTCTAATCCAATTGGTACTGATCTTTTTACCAGGCAGAACGGATGGCACATCATCCTAGGGTCAGTAGGTTGTATCCGTTTATTTTTAGAACCTAATGCAATTTTTGAAAATTCTTTAACTTTCGACTTAATGGTCGATATTAGTGCAACTATACACTAAACGAGTTGATTATTTTTAATATACTTCACTAAATAATATGGTAGATAGGTAACCTACCCCTGCCACACGCCGAAAGGCGGCTTGCAGGGTACTAATGTAGATGTAGATGTAACCTAAGATCTAAGGGCAATACTTAGCTAAGTGTGCACTTTACAAAACATAGTGAAAATTACTTTCAAAATATCTCTTACCATTTACGCCACAAACATCTTCATGGGCCATATCTGAACCTCGGGGCGTACTTTGGGCGCAACGGCTCAAGTTTACAGATGAAGTCATCCGTGTGAAATACTCATCCCGATCGAGTTCTTTTATCAAACGATCTCAGCTTTTTCTCCTTATGAACGGATGCGGAGATCAGGCGGGGGAAATTCACAGAGTATTTCTCTCTTCCGAAATCGAACTCCGATTCAATCGGAGAATCTCACCTAATATATTTCACGCCGTGACGCAGATCGCCAACAACGCGTGTCCCCGCGACACTCCTACTCGTAAAATCTCCTTGCCAGAATCAACATCCGAGATGGAAATCGTACCTCGCGTTAAACACGATTGATGCAACCTCGGAACGCTAAAACATATAATTCTCTCGCGAGTTTTCCCCATTGTTTGTAAACAAACAGTCCATTCCCTAAACCCGGGCGTGGTTCCGAAGAATTCTTAGAGCCCATCCGCTAGTTTTTGGACCCTCGTCATGCGCCAAAAGCACTCTTCGAAGAAAAGAAAGCTCGATTTCTTAATCTCCACCCCCACGAATGTAAATTTTTTAATCTCTCGAGCGGGATTTCGTTTGGGAGGATGCTTTCCAACTTCTAACACAATGCGCTTTTGTCCGCGGTGTCAGAATCCGGGTCACGGGGCCCATTTCATTCGTCGGCCAAGTCTGGGGCGGGACATAACTCAGGAGGGCAGTGGACAGTGGACCCGCCGTCATTTGTACATCCTTCCTCCTCTCTTATGAACCTCGCGGTCCCTCGTAATTGGAAAATATCGCGGTACCGTGCGGCTCGTGAGTTTAGAACGCTCAGAGTTAGGATTACGGATGGACCACTATCCCGGCGCCTATGGCCGCTTGCCAAAGCGAGGACTTGCGGTCGGCATTGTCGAGACTAGTTTGTCGGACGAAGCGACGCGGTAGTTTCTCGATGCTCGAACGTCTGCTGCGAACGAAGAAGATTGCAGGAGTTTGGGGCGAGACAAAGGGTGTGGAATCCGCGGGGAATTGCTTCCCAAGGAGAAAGGATCTCCTCCGGACTTGTTACTGGTTCGTGGGGAATTTTTTGGTGGAAATCCAAAAAAAGCTGTTGAATCCCGCCCCGAAAGATCGCCTCAACCCCCTCGGGCACCCACGTAAACGAAATCAAAGGGGTCAGGACTGGGTCTCGTTCGCTTCCTTTTCCTCTCCCTCCCTCTTTCTCTTTCAGGAAACGAGCAAGAGATAAAAAAACCCTCCTGCTCTTTCTTCACCTCGTCAACCATTAGCATATTTTTCGGATCGCCCGAGGCAGGCTTCGCATTGATGACAGAGGAGCCTATTAAGATGAAGGATAGGGAGAGTACGAATGAAGAGGGAGGAGTGAAGAGGAAGCATGAATTTAAAAGCAGCAGAAATACTTCATTCGGATGGAGCTGATTGCGAGACGAGTCATTCATTCCTTTCCGTATTTTGTGAGTCGTTGGGATGCACTTCAGGCGAGTCGAGTGGTGTCGTAGCACAACCAGACTTTCAAGTCATTTTCACCATTATTTACACACCTCAGTGAATGTACAGTTTTTTTTAGCTATGTGATGGTGCTAATTAATAGTCATTGGTTGCAAATCCAGATCCCCCACTTTCTACCCATCTTTGCCTGCCCAACTAATGTACCCTAGTTCCCCATTATAATTGGTTCTTTATTATATTCATATTCGTTAAAAATATTATCTGTTTACTTGATGTATTTTAGGATTAAATACGTGAAGTGAGTTCTTTTAGGCTTTGCAGGTGTAATTTTGAATGAATTTGGTATAATTGAAGACATAAGTGTAGTTATTTGAACACAGTAATAATTCCCAATCGTTTGCATGAGAGAGGGTAAACGAAAATCAGGCAAATGTTACCACAACTAAGGTTAAATATCAGCAAAGTAGAAAGCCAGCGTGAATAACATATATGATAATTATGAGAATCTTTGTGCAAAACTGGCAGCGAATCGCGGAGTAAATCCAATTAAAGACTGAGAGGAAGGCATTGACTTTTCTCTCAATCCTCCGAAGGGCAAAATACTTGGAGTTCGTAAAACATACAACATGTTATCGTGAACCCTCGATTGAGCGCTGATAATAAGTAAATTGTTCATAGAGGTATTTTATCCTCTGAAAAATGCTGTAAGAGCTAATTTTCATTAAATACAAGATACCGGAGAAAAACACTCCGTTTTCTCCTTCCGTAATACAGATTGAATGTTAAAATCTCGTCGTGCTTTCAATTCATGAGATGAATTCGTTCCTTTTCTACGATATCTGTTGTGATTGCATTTCAATAGAGCTACGAAGGATGCTTTATTTTAGCTGTCTATGGATTGAAATGAGGTAGCGGAATCTTTGTATTTATTATCCTACTGTGCACTCCACATCATAAAATCTAAAGAAATGCGAAATAAAGGAAAATCGTGAGCACATGTTAATCAAACAGTAACTACAAAGATTTTTTTGAGAGAACATATGCTTTAAAGGAAAGTCTCTGTGCAATGAGTTAATAGCCTCGTAAAAACAAGATACTGAGAGGTAGTGAAATATTCAAGCATGAGATCGTGAAGGACGTCGCAATGAATAATGAAGCCACTACCTGTTGCCAATGGAAATTATCCGCAGAGAGTGCTAACTGGCTTTATTATTTATCTCTAATTGGAATAATATCTGCCTCTGATATGCAGTTCTCAACACGAATGAGAAACATCGCGTATCGCGGCCCTCTACTAATTAATATCAGAAAGCGCGTAGACAGCAAAAGTGACGCATATCCCGTGCACCTTTGTGACATTATTAACGGCACGATTGAAATTTGCATTATTGATTCACTTCTAGGAATACATATTCGCATTAATACGCGTATATATGAGCCGCTTAAACACGTTCACTGCGGATACCTCCATTTCCAATGCATTTATCACTCCAACGGTGGAGTGATCCGCAGTGAACGTGTTAAAGGTATCAAGGCCGATTTGCGGAGGTTTTGCGTATTATTACTCGAACTGTCCTCACTTTTTAAATCAACAACTCACCGCCGGCCCATTTATATTCTGATTCGTATTAATTCCTCGGCATCCGGCGATTATCAGCAATTTATTTAAAGCGTTCACCTTTATGGCCAGGGATTAGACGGGAGAGGGAAGGAGGCGTATAAGGAAGGACGTTAAGGATGAGAGACATTTAGTCAAACGTCCCATTTAAGTAGAAATGTGGCGAGTCAGGGCGGAAAACAACATGGAGCGCTCGCTTCAGGAAAGTTGATCGATCGAAAGGAAAAAAGTGGAAGTTGCCACGATAGAAAAAATCGAAAGCTGCGGGAAATGATGGATTAAAGTACTCCGTGGCGTATGGCGGGGCTCTACTCTTTCATAAGGTGGGGGGCGGGTTGGAAAGAAGGGGGATGAAAGCTCCCTACCCTTGGGCTTTTCATATATGGACAAGTTGCTTTAGAAGGCGCCGGCCTACATGGTCGTGTGGGTAGTTTGTCTGCCGCCAGAGCGGTAGGTCGCGGGTTGGAGTCCCGCCCCGGACGAGTGATGGCTAAAACGAGGGTTTTTCCCCTTTTCCGCATCTCCAATTACCCGCCTCTCGTGAGCAGCTAGCAAAAAAATGTGGGTGATTTATGTCCGTTAGCAAATGTATAATACATCTCTCGAAAGCGAAGTTCCCTCGAATGTCAGTTTTGGATTTAATAAGGGTCGACTCGGTACAAAAAGCAACTCTCCCGGAATGGCGTAAATTGGGCAGTTTCCAAATCCTGGTTAAGAAGCTCGTGTTACAACGTCATTTACGGCTAAGAAGCTCGTGCTAGCACTGTATTTTATGAATTATTGTTTTTATTGATGTTTCACGTCGTCAATGAAGGTGACCTTTACGCAAACAAATTCGCTTCAGTGATTCAGAAATTTGACCTTTTTGCTGTGGTATTCTTAGTTCATCGTCCTTTGCTTCGTGGTACAATTTTGAGTTTATTTTATTTTTTAGAAGTTTTTCTTTTTATCAGAGGATTTCTTTCTACTTCAGTATTTTATTGTTAGTATTTATCGCAAATTAAAGAAACGAACGCTATAGAATGAACACTCATCCCCACTATTTTTGTGCAAAAAAACGGGTGAAAACGACAGGTTTTTTTAAATTACAACTTCACAGAAAATTGCAAATGAGTCATTTTCATTGTCTTCCTCAAGACCAATCTTAAAGTTAATTTTAAGCACGAATCTCGTTAGAAAATTTTCCCTAATCTTTTCTTACAATCTACAAAACTTTCGAGCTATAAAAGGAAATATTAACTTGCTTGTGAAAATTTTGACCCTTCTCCATTAATTTCTCTGGTCGATCATTTGAAAACATTCTTGTGCTTTTCGGCCACTTGGAGCGTTATCACGAAAAACCCGTCAAGTCAAGAGGATAGATGACTTGTGCATCTTTTTGTGCCAGAATTCATTGACGTTGTACATACTATGATATTATTAATCCACACAATTAATCCAGGAGCCCCATTTCTCAAGTGCCCCTGTCTAGCGAAGTTCGAGCTGAAATACTCAAGTGTTTACATGTTTTCCGAGTTTCATCGCGAGCCGGTCTCTCGACGACGTCGTCATATCTGCTTCAAAGCGGAAAGACTAAAGGCAAACCGGCGGTATTGAGTCCTTTATAAGCAAAACCCGTTTACAAGAAGGAGCGTGATCAGGCATGTTTTATCCATCGCATTCTTTTTCTGCCTATTCTCTCCCCTAAGGGAGAAGGATTATCTAATTTCCGGGTCGGGGTTGGCTAAAACGAAATATATAACGATGGAGATGGGATTTGGGCGATTTCAATCCCACACCCCTTTCCCCCCTTCCGGGCGCTAGAGAAAGGAAAAAAAACAGCCACACCTTCTGCGGATGGACCGGAATGTGGCTATTACCGAGTCATCGCCAGCTGCGTCCTCTCCTTACGTCCTTTTCATCGCCACCTCTTCATTATAATTATACACGCTCGTTGTTTTCGCGGCTACCGACAGATGGACCTGGGTAAAAATGCGCGTTCTTCGCCTCTGCTCTTAAACGTGCAATCCGCAATTTCATTCGCATCGCGTCCTTAATTAGACAGTGCCCGTCGCAAACCGGGGCTGTCCTCCGTCATTAGAAAGAACAATTTCCCTTTTCCATCTCGGAGACTTCGTATCGATGAAATTTTTTTATACGTAAAATCGCCGGAAAAGGCCCCTGGCTCCTCCCTCGACACTACGACGTCACGACTGTATTTTCAGGTTCTATTTTCACGTTAAAGTGCCGTACTCCTCATCTTGCATAGTATATCTTATTTTCTCTCTCTCTTAACTAAAGGTGGGAGGGTGAGGTCCAACCAGCCATCGAGGTGTTAATTATACAGATAGATGTTCAGAATCCTTTTAAATGATGTACTGTGAGTTGCTATAGTTAGTAGTACTTCCACCAACCGCTTTCTTTACTTTGGCGCATGTGACTGAAAATTATGCCGTAAATGCTGCGCAAATTTTTAAGTAGGATACGGAAACTAAAACACATCTAAATACAAGTGAATATTGTTGTAATGCTACTTTTTTACATTCCAGTATCTTCTACATCTCATCGAGTTTAATTATTCCTTTTATAAATCGAAAAACATCATCTTCTATTAATTGATATTTAGCAAAATTTTCTTTGGCACCGTTGCCACCTGGTCCGCCGACCAAATTGCAGCGAATTATTAAATCAATTAATTAATTAAATTTTACCGTATTTGACCATTTTTTACATTAAACAAACTACTAGTCCTTCCTGAGTTATGCGAAATTCAAATTCCCCTTAAAAAGTCACTCTTTGACTTTTGTCCGGGATTTATTATTTTCAGCTCACCGCACACCAGCTGGATATCGAGGAGAAATTTACTCGCGCGGAACACGCAAGGACTTCCCCATTTACTAGGGAAAGGATTTCCGTATTCAAGGAAGTACCTGAGAAGGAGATTGTATTCCCCGGAGATGATATGGAAAGTCTACGGAATAATTTTTTAGCCTACATTCCTGCAAAAATGGAAAAGTAGTCTCAAGCTATCCGCAAGCAGTACGTGCTCTCGTATGTGTTTGAAAACTGGTCTTCCTCATGCCATCAAACTTCGTGCAAAGTTACACTGACACACATAGTCTTATTTCTCGTATGTCATTCGAGGGTATCGCGGTCTGCTCCCTTTTTCAATCACGTAATATTTTTGCTGCCCTTGATTTTCTTTTCAGAGCTATTGGCGAAAAATTCCAGTTCAGTTATCGCTATTTGAGGAAGAAATGGAAAATTGCGAGTATACCATAATTAATTTCAAAGATATATATTCATATATTTATTTTGGTTATTTTTTTAAATTTATGTTTTAAGCTAATCTTAAATATCTTTTTGTCAACCAAAATATTCAATTAGACAACGCAAATTAAATTTTCTGCGCGGTTTTTGGACATTTGTTATGAAGAATCTCTGAAATGTTAACTTTCTTTGTAAAATTGATTTTCGTTTTTCATTAAAATTTTTGTTAATTCCCTCTAAATAAGTTACTCGACGTCAATGATATCTTTCTCTACTTAATCACACAAATGATCATTTTTTCGATTTGTTACTTCTTTTTAATGCCGTATTAATGAAATATCACATACGCACATATATATTCACGAAATATCGTTTGTTTTATAGATTTATAGATTGAGAAGGGAATCACGATGCTGATTCCTATTGCGAGGCGGTTTCTGATAATCTATTAGTTCGCGAAAGAAATTCTTTTTCCGCAATTGCCAATTATTGTCTAGTTGATTGAAATTGAGCCTATAACTAGTTTCAGCCTTATATCAAGATCTTTCAGCATTCAAGGCACTCTCTTTCCTCTCACTAATAGTCTTATTTCGAGTGAATCATTGATTGTACTCGCTGTAATCATGTTGCAAAATTGAGTTTCATAAAATAACCTTCTCGATTGAAAAATTCACTCATGCGTCGATTTTGATTTATTCGAAACAGCACGCTTTCGACATCGCTTCAGAAGGTGCACGAAGAACTCTTTCTCCAATCGTTATTTATAATCACTTCTTCAGGGGATACTTGTTCCGCTCTCTTAAGACTTTCTCACCGACGGCGTATCACGGATTACCGGAAGGCGCACGTATCAACGAACCGAATCTTTTTTGCTTCGAATTCTTGGAGGGAAGCACAGGCCGACGCGCGCGTGATCTTCGAAGGTGTTATTATACCTGAAGAAAGGATGGAGGAACCAAGAATCGCGCTCTCTATATTTGATTTTACGGGGATTCGCGGAAGGCATTGACTGTGTTAAAAATTGCTGGGCACGCCGCAATGACCCTCGAGACTGCATGAAAAGGCCACACCCATTAGATTAGACGAAGTGGTCACTCCGGCTGCGCGTAGGAAGTATAATATAGGATTGGTTACGGGCATGTTGCTCTAGATTGTCTTCATGCCCTTGCTGGCAACAAGCGGGGACAAACAATTGCTAGAGCTATATAAAGCGATTAATTAGAAGATATTTTCTGCTATCTATTGACGATTTCTGGCACATTTAAAGCGGAAGTTTTTGTAGAATATATGCATACTCACAGATGCTTTATGAGTCACGAATTTAGTATTTTTGCCTCATTTTGCCTATATATATATATATATATCACGTCGTCAATGAAGGT